>JAQJVL010003559.1:0-58742 GCA_035578905.1 Stictocephala bisonia | reverse complement strand
ACATAAAATTTAAATTCTTAATTAGGAGATTTTCTTACCAAACAACACATTTTATATAAAAATTGTATTCCTACTAAAAATAGCGGCAGTTTAAACTAACAACTTAGAGCTTGATAAAACATTTCTTTGTTGAGCCATTGTACATTAAAGTAGTAACTTGTGAAACATCAATTTTGTGCCTAAAGGTCTATTTTTTAAAGCAATTGTTTGTCAAATCAGGGAAATGGTTCCGGAGGAATTAGTAAAATATGTTAGAAGGAGAATAGGTTGAATTGCATATGAATAGGTTAGCCAATGAAATATTATTAAAAATTTAAATATGGTTAATAATATTATGTAATTAATGCTCCGAAATTGTTACTAAAACATGTTGGAGTCATCTTCGTATACTGTCAACACTGAAGTAGTGATGCGCATCGTTGGATATTGGCCTTACTGCTAAATTACGTCCATTCCTTTCAAACTTAAATAATATCATTTTATAAAAATGATTTCTTAACACTTTTTCTGCTACAGAAAAATGCTTAATTCTATTTTCAAGATGTTAAGTTAACCCTTGAATTTAATGTAAATACTTGTACATGTTTTACATTTGTTGTTATGAGTACAAAAATGATGTCTTTAGTTTTTGGATTTAATTTTAGTCGCCATAATAGAACACAAAAACACAGTTTCAGGCCTTAAAGAAAAATAATGGTACTTATTTATTTATTTATTCATAAGACGCCGATCGTCAAGATATGGGCGAATATGGATTTCAAATGAGTGTAGATGAGCGAATGTAGTCATTGTTACAAACTAAGGCCGACTATTCCTTAGAAAGTGTCATTAATTAATAGCCCAATGACAAATGAACAGCCAGTGATTATCAGCTGATCCTTCTCAAAATGTATTGACTCTGATTGGGATCGAACTGAGAACCTTTAGCACATGAAGCTGTTTATCAGAACTCAAGTTTTGGTCCAGTTCTGAAAGAGCTAAACGACCATAGAAAGAATCCTAATATAGGTTATGAAGTTTCATGGAAATTAAATTACATAGGAAACTGCTTTCGCATATGGTAGCATGTTTTTAATAAATATTAATTAGTGTAGGCTTATGTTTTTTGCACCAATTTTTTAAACATAAAATATTCTAATTGGGTGAATTCAGATGGATAATTTTGTATGCATTTTTGTTGATGACCTCACCATATATACATTATTTTTTCTTGTTCCAGCTGCATCAAAACCGAAAAAAGTCAAAGCTGCATCAAGTGAAGACAGCGATTCAGATTTCGGAGTAAAGAAAACAACACCAAGAGGTTGTTACTTTAATATAAACATTGATGATACTTACAAAAGTTTGGTTTCATTAGACCTGTGCTCTTGAATACAGCCTGTTGTTTGCTTTTTTGCAAGCAAAATGTTGTTGACACAATGTACTACTTTTGTTGAAATCAAGGCTTGGGGAATTTTAGACAGTGGCGGAAATTTTAACTTATGCATCAACTAAAAAAATCTTAACAAACACCACACATGGAAAGTCATTATATAATTGTTTGGGTATCGATTAAATTGCGTAGCAGAAAGTAGCTATCTTAGTTTTGTAAGCTACAAAAGTAGTTGGACCGAATACAATCCTCTCAGGTTGTCTTAATGTTGTGTAAACAAAAATAATAAATGTCCTTACAATTCTTAAAAAAATATTGACCTGTGCCTGCAAAATACAAAATATTATGCTTATAAGCAGTATAAAAAAAAATATTGACCTGTGCCTGCAAAATACAAAATATTATGCTTATAAGCAGTATAAAGATGTGGAACAATAGTCAGTAGAATCTCATATGAAAGAATCATTTAGTGTGCCTTGTTGGTTGCTGGGGCCTTGGGGCTTGCTTATTTGCTTCTTGACTCCAAATTCACTATGCTGATATTCCTGAGACTATTCTGAAATATGATGATGATAAACAGAGCTGGGTCTAATGATCGTATATATTGTAGAACCTGGAAATCAGTTCCAAAATATAAAAACAGAGATTGACAACAGATTGGCTAAACGTACCCTTTTTAATTACTGTATACTAAACATAGGTGTCAACATCCTAAGACTGGGAATTATCTTAAATTGTTCTCTCACCTTTAAAAACCACACGAAAGTGAGCAGCATCATTCTAATGCAAAGCTGAGTCTAGATGTATCGCTCACTGATTGACATAAATGTTTACCCACTTCTGAGTCTTTTAATATCTTTAAATTTGGACTGTAATCATATTTGACGGTATTTATGCAAAACAGGGACCTTGCTGATTTTTTGACTGAAAATGTTTGTTGTGTTAGGTGAATAACTAAGAAACGTGATTATGCGTTTTTCCCTTTTTTTAATATATATATTTTATTTATTTAATATATATATATATATAGCAGAAAAGCCGGGAAAATTACAAAAAAATTAAGAAAATGGCAAAATATATTTGTTGTAAATATAGCATTGTGGTTATGAAATTTTTCAGAATTTTATCTTGATCACGAGGGTTTTTAAATCAGGCCATTATTAATCATGTTATTGCTGGAAATAAGCCGGTTTCAGTAAGGAGATGATTCATTAATTACTTGACTTTTTTATGCTTGTCAAACTTACAAAACTCAAAAATAAAAAACTTCTAGATTTCTGAAAATTCCGACTAACTTTTTTGTATTAATTAAAACAATGTTTTGATAAATTTTGCTTATATTAATTATTCATTACAATCACAATCTAATTACTTGCTACCATTACAATTCTCTTTTCCGTCAGTAAAAAACAGTATGCAATACATACACACCTTGAAATTAATTTTATTGGTCAGGAAAGTGTTGGAACGAAACTATGTTCTGTTCAGCTCATGTTATTCTTACAAAAGGGTTCCCTCTAAAACCACACCTATTTGTTGAATATAAAAATGTTTGAATTTTTCTTGAATTGACAAAAAAGTTAGATTGGTAATTATATAGAACAGGGGCCCTGTCGATTTTGTGGTCGAGATTTTTTCCATTCTTAGCAGATAAATAGGTATGAAAGTCATGATAGTTATTTTCAGCTGAAAAGTTAGAAAAAATACTAAAATGAGGAAATTGGAAAAATATATTCTTTCGTAAATATAGCATTGTGGTAACTCAAATTGTGTGGAAGTTTTTCCTGATCATGTAATAATAAGGTTTCAAAATCGCACCATTATTAAGGGTTTTACCGCCAGAAATGTGCCAGTTAAAGTAAGGTAAAGTTGTGCTAGGATAGGCTTGTGTTTAGGTATTAGTTGGTTATGTTAGGTATCTTTTAGATTATGTGAGCTTCGATTTGATTATGTTAAGTTTGATTAGGTGATGTTAGATATGCTAAAGTTATGTACAGTTGGTTAGGGTAGCAAAAACTAATCTAATAAATCCTGCCAAACCTTTTGACACCTAACAAATTATAACATACCTAACTTTAAATAAACTCATGTCTTATAGCACTAATAATTAAATTGGCCTCCTTACTTATTTACATGAACAATAACTCTAGAACCGTATTTATGTTCGGAATGTCAGATGAGTTGTAAACAAGATGTAATGTTGCCCTTTTTATCAGGCAGGAAGTGATATGAAAGGGTTATGATAAACAAGGGTTGAGTTCTATTTAAAAGAAGACCTGGTCAAAACGAAAACTGAATGTTATTTACTGCCCCTGCATGAATTCATAATCATATATCTTCTGGCCAGATACTGTTGTGTAACTTTTCCTTTTTCCACAAAGAAAATTCCTAATATTAAAAGCTATCTCCCCCTATAAGTTTTTCAGGAACTGTAGTGAAGATAAACGCTTTTCTATCAGTTCTCAGTCCCGGCACTTTTTTCAAATTATAAAAGAACCTACTTTAGGAACTGGCCAATTCATATTAATTATGCGTAATTTATTCAATTCTCAGATGCTTTAAAATGACACATTTTTCAAAACTTAAGATTGTAAGGGCATGATATTTGGGGAGAGGCACCTCTTTACACACAGTACAGTAGAGTCTCGCAAACTCGGCCTAATGTGGACCCAATGGCGGCCGAGTTAGCGAAATGCCGAGTTATCGGGAAAAGTAGGTTTAAACGAATAAAAGTCCTTTGATAGGTTATATGTATCATGTTATTATTCGTCAAATACACTACAGAAGGCATTACATTTGAAGTTAAATCGATTTAAACACTACATAGGAACATTGCAAACATAATACGAAAAACAAATACAGTTCTGTACCCTGTAAATTATTGTTTTGTTAAAAAGTTGGTTATTGTTTTTCGCACCTGGCCCTCTTGCGAGTGGCATCGTCACGCAGACGACGTAGAAACAGGATGTCCATTGCCGAAGCACCTTGCTGCTCAAAATACGTCAACGCACTTTCAACAGCTTTCAGTCCCTCGCTGTGACTCATTTTTATTTCAGTAGGCTTGCTTTTATCCTCCTCATTAGAGTCACCAATGCTTTCTTCATTGTCTTCTTTTCCTTTTACAACTTCAACAATTTCCGCATCCAAAAGAATGTTTTCTCCAGTGTCCTGCTCCATCCATTCTGTTACGTCACAGTCATTGGCATCTTCACAACCAGGAACCTGTCTTATTAAGTCCACTAGGCCAGAATCCTCTTCATCAGGTTTGTCAGCACTCATTTCCTTTATTGTCCAGTAGTTTTCTCCATGAACGCACCAACGTAATAGGACGTAATTCACGCCATGCATCTGCAAGCCATCCAATGACGTCTAATAAGTCAATTTTTTTCAAGTTTTTCACCAAATCTTGATCATCTTCAACGGCATCCAAAATATATGACAGCAGCTTGCGGCGGTATATCTTCTTTAAAGCCGCTAAAACCCCCTGGTCCATAGGCTGGCAGAGTGCAGTCACATTGGGGGGCAGGAACATGGTCTTTATATTACCATCTTGTAACTCATCTGCGTCTGGATGTGAAGAGGCGTTGTCTAAGATAAGAAGTGCTTTTCTTGGGAGGTTTTTCAGTTTCATGTTTCTTTCAACTGCAGGTACGAAACTATGGTAAAACTACTCTTTAAAGATTACTCCATCCATCCATGCATTTGACTGGTTTTTATATGACACAGGAAGACTGGTTACATCAATATGTTTAAAGGCACGTGGCTTTTTAGCTTTACCAATAAGACACAGTTTTAGCTTATCATCCCCTGTTGCATTACAGCAGGCCAAGACGGTAACACATTCTTTGCTTCTCTTGTACCCAGGAGCAGAATTTTCATGTTTCGAAGCTAGGCTTTTATTTGGCAAGAGTCTAAAATTCAACCCCGTTTCATCGCAATTGTAAATTTGGTCGCCTGTCAAACCTTCACTTTCAATAAGCTGTTGAAATTGGTCTTTGAATTTTAAAAAACCCGTCATGCCCCCAGAAAGTTTTTCACCACATACAGTAAGTTGCCTGACACCGTAACGCTTCTTCCACCTGTCAAGCCAACCGATACTTGCTACAAATTCTGGATCTCCTTCCTTTTTACACAGCTCATACAATTTTATTGCTTTTTCTTGCAATATTGGTCCTGAAATTGGGGTTCCTTTTTCTCTAGCTTGACGAAACTATAGGTACAGTGCCTCACTTACTTCATTGAATTCACTTTCTTTCATATTTTTTCTTTCTTTTAATGTTTCACTGCAAATTCGCTTAGCACAACACACTTCTATTTCTGTTCTTTTTCTTTTCCAGTCCCCGATTATACTTTTGCCGACCCCGAAATCCATAGCCACCTTGCTTACACTTTCTCCTTTGTCCAGTCGTTTTAATGCACACAACTTCTGTTCCATTGATAAGTTTACTTGTTTTCTTTTAGATGTAGTTGCCATGATGAGTTAACAACACTAACACAGCACAATCCACTAACTCCCAACAACAGTACATAAACGTGCGACGCACTGACTTGTATGTAGCAGACCACTGTGATGCGCACTCTACACTGGTTTGCGCTCGACTGAGGACTGGACTGGACTGAGAATGCACGAGCGAGACTGACTCAGGAATATGGCGGCCGGCGACGGTGACGGGAGGGGGAAATAACTGTCCCGTTACACATTGACGCTCAAGGTCAATGCCCGCTTGCACGGGGAATACACTCGTAGATTCAATATTATCGCATTCGCGTAGTATTTTGGTTTTACAAGGTCAAAATAATTTAATTTTTTACATTTAAATTTTTTCCATTTTAATCCTCTGTGCGGCCGAGTTATCCGGACTGCCGAGTTATCGAGGTCCGAGTTTGCGAGACTCTACTGTACTTGAAATTTAAGATGTATTATTTTTTACATTCGACGCTATATTTTTTCTCAAAGCTCTTTCCTTATTTGCTTGAAATAGATCTGCATTTCAAACAGATAATAAATAAACTACTTTGCTTTTATTCTAGTTGAAGAAGATACTGATGCTTTGTTTGATTCTCTTCTGCAGTCATCAACACCGCCTAATAAAAATGTACTCGACTTGTCAGGTTCGGAGATTAATTCACCCGTGAGGAAATCTAAACGTAAGTAAGCTTGTTAAATAGTATTAAGTGTCATGTTACTCATTAAGATTTTTAGTATAATATATACGTCTTGAAACTCTATGTTGCTGTAGTGTTTACCGCACCAGAAATCATTTTAGTTACATGAAATAAATTATTATCTTTAAAGATGGTCTTCTTGCCTATTATAGGTTTTTGATACATGACCTAAAACTGACATTTCAAATAGAATGTGTTAGTATATAATCATAAGTTAGTAAATGGCACGATGCCATTAATTAGTATATAGGAGAGATAGGACATCAGCAAACTTACCTTATAAGACAAGTTCACTAATACCAGGGTAGTAGTAACGAACTTGAAATAAACATATAATCACACAAATTTTCAATGCCACTGGCACTTTCTTAAGGTGAGGAAAGAGAGGATTTCAATTTCTTTATTTTACCTGCCCCAGTTTAGACCATATGTCCACTCTTCCACTGGGACAGGCACCAAAATATACAAACCATTAATACAATTGGTCGTGGTTTTACAGTGCTAGACAATAATTAACATCTGGTATAACAATAATTACAAGTATATAAAAAATTACTCTAACAATTAACAATATGACTAACTATAACATTAACTATTAGCTATAACAATATGATCAGTTACTAATCATATCTTGAAAGCATTAATAACTTCACAGTCTTATGAAATGTTTTTACATTTTCTTCTTCTTTTAAACTAACATCCAGATTATTCAATAATCTGATTGATTGGACTTGAAAACATTTTGTGTAGATAACTATTCTATGATAACTCTATGTGGACACTACTAGAGAAGTCTGGGGTGTCCATGTTGGGTGGTAATCATTGTGCGGATGTTGTGTGGGGGAGATAACTGAGCATCAGGCTTGTCAATTAGCTGAAAATCAGACCAGCACTACGTGGTTCGGATTCCACGTAAAGCTGTAGGTCCCTTAGTTGCCCTGGCTGTTGGGCTATTAATAAATTGCCCTTTCTGAGGAACAGTTGAACTCAGTTAGTAACCAGACTACACTCATCTACACTCATCCTACACTCATAAAACCATTCATATTCGCCTTAAAATACGCACAACGTTGTGTCGGCGTCTCATATGTAAGAATGTAAGAATATGAATTGGAAACTGCAGTGTATGACAACCAAATCTTGTATGTCTTAAATAAACAGCCTGCATCTTTATATATTTATCAAACAAGTATTCGGGTTTTTTATATTTTAAAGTTTTGCAAATTACGTTAAGTATATTTAGATCCCTTCTTTCTTTAACTTTTAACCACTGTAGTTCTTTATAATACTTTGTTACCCTTTCATCTAACTTAAGGTTAAATATATATCAAATACAAGCATTCTGAGCTACTTGTAACTTTGACGTCAATTCATCATTAATATCACAAAAAGCAGAAATTGCATAGTCAAAATAAGGAAATATCAATGACTGCACCAACTGTTTCTTAATGTAAGTTGGTAGCTTAAAACATAGTCGTTTGAACTGATATAAGCTCTGGTAAACTCTCTTATTAATTATAATCTACTTGATTTGGCCATGACAAATTATTTATTATCTTCAGACCTAAATTTAATACAGAAGTATGATAATTAATAACTTGACCGTCAATTATGACAGGTGTAAGACGATCTATAGAAATAGTGTCTAACATCTTAAAAGTTCCTAGAATTATTGATTTGCATTTACTGGCTATATTATATTCAGTGATAAGCCATGATCACTGCACCATGAGTACATAGTGGCTGTCTGCATTTAATTGGCTAACAGCATCATTTACCTTATCTGGCCTACAGTTAATGTACAGTTGAACATCATCTGCATACATCATAATGTTACAAAACAAAATAGTCTCACTTATTCTATTTACATACAAGGAAAACAATACAGATGACAAAGTTGATCCTTGAGGAACGCCTAAAGGATTATGTTTCCATAGTGATTCTAATGCCCCAGTTATTCTAACCTTTGGTAACCTATCCTCCAAGTAAGACTTGAACCAATTAAGAACAACATCAGTAAAGGTATATGATTTTAGTACTGCTACTAAAAATTCATGAATGACACAGTTGAATGGTCGACTAAAATAAAGTAACATCAGTACAGTTACATATCCCTTATCCAATCCTAACCTAATGTCATCAGTAATTTTAATTAGCGCTGTCTGCGTACTAAAAAAGATTGACGCTGGTTACGCTGTCTACGTACTATATCCAGATTGATACTTACATAATATGTTTTAGACATGTGGCGGAAATTTTTACTTATGCATCAACTAAAAAAATCTTAACAAACACCACACATGGAAAGTCATTATATAATTGTTTGGGTATCGATTAAATTGCGTAGCAGAAAGTAGCTATCTTAGTTTTGTAAGCTACAAAAGTAGTTGGACCGAATACAATCCTCTCAGGTTGTCTTAATGTTCTGTAAACAAAAATAATAAATGTCTTCTTACAATTCTTAAAAAAATATTGACCTGTGCCTGCAAAATACAAAATATTATGCTTATAAGCAGTATAAAGATGTGGAACAATAGTCAGTAGAATCTCATATGTAAGAATCATTTAGTGTGCCTTGTTGGTTGCTGGGGCCTTGGGGCTTGCTTATTTGCTTCTTGACTCCAAATTCACTATGCTGATATTCCTGAGACTATTCTGAAATATGATGATGATAAACAGAGCTGGGTCTAATGATCGTATATATTGTAGAACCTGGAAATCAGTTCCAAAATATAAAAACAGAGATTGACAACAGATTGGCTAAACGTACCCTTTTTAATTACTGTATACTAAACATAGGTGTCAACATCCTAAGACTGGGAATTATCTTAAATTGTTCTCTCACCTTTAAAAACCACACGAAAGTGAGCAGCATCATTCTAATGCAAAGCTGAGTCTAGATGTATCGCTCACTGATTGACATAAATGTTTACCCACTTCTGAGTCTTTTAATATCTTTAAATTTGGACTGTAATCAGATTTGACGGTATTTATGCAAAACAGGGACCTTGCTGATTTTTTGACTGAAAATGTTTGTTGTGTTAGGTGAATAACTAAGAAACGTGATTATGCGTTTTTCCCTTTTTTTAATATATATATTTTATTTATTTAATATATATATATATATATATATATATATATATATATATATATATATATATAGCAGAAAAGCCGGGAAAATTACAAAAAAATTAAGAAAATGGCAAAATATATTTGTTGTAAATATAGCATTGTGGTTATGAAATTTTTCAGAATTTTATCTTGATCACGAGGGTTTTTAAATCAGGCCATTATTAATCATGTTATTGCTGGAAATAAGCCGGTTTCAGTAAGGAGATGATTCATTAATTACTTGACTTTTTTATGCTTGTCAAACTTACAAAACTCAAAAATAAAAAACTTCTAGATTTCTGAAAATTCCGACTAACTTTTTTGTATGAATTAAAACAATGTTTTGATAAATTTTGCTTATATTAATTATTCATTACAATCACAATCTAATTACTTGGTACCATTACAATTCTCTTTTCCGTCAGTAAAAAACAGTATGCAATACATACACACCTTGAAAGTGTTGGAACGAAACTATGTTCTGTTCAGCTCATGTTATTAGGGTTCCCTCTAAAACCACACCTATTTATTGAATGTAAAAATGTTTGAATTTTTCTTGAATTGACAAAGTTAGATTGGTAATTATATAGAACAGGGGCCCTGTCGATTTTGTGCTCGAGATTTTTTCCATTCTCAGCAGATAAATAGGTATGAAAGTCATGATAGTTATTTTCAGCTGAAAAGTTGAAAAAATACTAAAATGAGGAAATTGGAAAAATATATTCTTTCGTAAATATAGCATTGTGGTAACTCAAATTATGTGGAAGTTTTTCCTGATCATGTAACAATAAGGTTTCAAAATCGCACCATTATTAAGGGTATTACCGCCAGAAATGTGCCAGTTAAAGTAAGGTAAAGTTGTGCTAGGATAGGCTTATGTTTAGGTATTGGTTGGTTATGTTAGGTATCTTTAGATTATGTGAGCTTCGATTTGATTACGTTAAGTTTGATTAGGTGATGTTAGATATGCTAAAGTTATGTACAGTTGGTTAGGGTAGCAAAAACTAATCTAATAAATCCTGCCAAACCTTTTGACACCTAACAAATTATAACATACCTAACTTTAAATAAACTCATGTCTTATAGCACTAATAATTAAATTGGCCTCCTTACTTATTTACATGAACAATAACTCTAGAACCGTATTTATGTTCGGAATGTCAGATGAGTTGTAAACAAGATGTAATGTTGCCCTTTTTATCAGGCAGGAAGTGATATGAAAGGGTTATGATAAACAAGGGTTGAGTTCTATTTAAAAGAAGACCTGGTCAAAACGAAAACTGAATGTTATTTACTGCCCCTGCATGAATTCATAATCATATATCTTCTGGCCAGATACTGTTGTGTAACTTTTCCTTTTTCCACAAAGAAAATTCCTAATATTAAAAGCTATCTCCCCCTATAAGTTTTTCAGGAACTGTAGTGAAGATAAACGCTTTTCTATCAGTTCTCAGTCCCGGCACTTTTTTCAAATTATAAAAGAACCTACTTTAGGAACTGGCCAATTCATATTAATTATGCGTAATTTATTCAATTCTCAGATGCTTTAAAATGACACATTTTTCAAAACTTAAGATTGTAAGGACATGATATTTGGGGAGAGGCACCTCTTTACACACAGTACAGTAGAGTCTCGCAAACTCGGCCTAATGTGGACCCAATGGCGGCCGAGTTAGCGAAATGCCGAGTTATCGGGAAAAGTAGGTTTAAACGAATAAAAGTCCTTTGATAGGTTATATGTATCATGTTATTATTCGTCAAATACACTACAGAAGGCATTACATTTGAAGTTAAATCGATTTAAACACTACATAGGAACATTGCAAACATAATACGAAAAACAAATACAGTTCTGTACCCTGTAAATTATTGTTTTGTTAAAAAGTTGGTTATTGTTTTTCGCACCTGGCCCTCTTGCGAGTGGCATCGTCACGCAGACGACGTAGAAACAGGATGTCCATTGCCGAAGCACCTTGCTGCTCAAAATACGTCAACGCACTTTCAACAGCTTTCAGTCCCTCGCTGTGACTCATTTTTATTTCAGTAGGCTTGCTTTTATCCTCCTCATTAGAGTCACCAATGCTTTCTTCATTGTCTTCTTTTCCTTTTACAACTTCAACAATTTCCGCATCCAAAAGAATGTTTTCTCCAGTGTCCTGCTCCATCCATTCTGTTACGTTACAGTCATTGGCATCTTCACAACCAGGAACCTGTCTTATTAAGTCCACTAGGCCAGAATCCTCTTCATCAGGTTTGTCAGCACTCATTTCCTTTATTGTCCAGTAGTTTTCTCCATGAACGCACCAACGTAATAGGACGTAATTCACGCCATGCATCTGCAAGCCATCCAATGACGTCTAATAAGTCAATTTTTTTCAAGTTTTTCACCAAATCTTGATCGCCTTCAACGGCATCCAAAACATATGACAGCAGCTTGCGGCGGTATATCGCCGCAATAATTTAATTTTTTACATTTAAATTTTTTCCATTTTAATCCTCTGTGCGGCCGAGTTATCCGGACTGCCGAGTTATCGAGGTCCGAGTTTGCGAGACTCTACTGTACTTGAAATTTAAGATATATTATTTTTTACATTCGACGCTATATTTTTTCTCAAAGCTCTTTCCTTATTTGCTTGAAATAGATCTGCATTTCAAACAGATAATAAATAAACTACTTTGCTTTTATTCTAGTTGAAGAAGATACTGATGCTTTGTTTGATTCTCTTCTGCAGTCATCAACACCGCCTAATAAAAATGTACTCGACTTGTCAGGTTCGGAGATTAATTCACCCGTGAGGAAATCTAAACGTAAGTAAGCTTGTTAAATAGTATTAAGTGTCATGTTACTCATTAAGATTTTTAGTATAATATATACGTCTTGAAACTCTATGTTGCTGTAGTGTTTACCGCACCAGAAATCATTTTAGTTACATGAAATAAATTATTATCTTTAAAGATGGTCTTCTTGCCTATTATAGGTTTTTGATACATGACCTAAAACTGACATTTCAAATAGAATGTGTTAGTATATAATCATAAGTTAGTAAATGGCACGATGCCATTAATTAGTATATAGGAGAGATAGGACATCAGCAAACTTACCTTATAAGACAAGTTCACTAATACCAGGGTAGTAGTAACGAACTTGAAATAAACATATAATCACACAAATTTTCAATGCCACTGGCACTTTCTTAAGGTGAGGAAAGAGAGGATTTCAATTTCTTTATTTTAGCTGCCCCAGTTTAGACCATATGTCCACTCTTCCACTGGGACAGGCACCAAAATATACAAACCATTAATACAATTGGTCGTGGTTTTACAGTGCTAGACAATAATTAACATCTGGTATAACAATAATTACAAGTACAGTAGAACGTCGATTTACCGAACGTCAGTCATCCGAAACGTCAGTTAACCGAACCAAACCTGAAAACAATATTTTTTTATATACGCAAAATACACGTTGTAAATTTATGTTCCAACACTTATATTTAATATTTTTTGATTATAATACCATTTTGATATAAAAAATAAAAAGTAAATCTTTTCCAAAAATAATTTAATCACTTGAAAAGCCATACTTTACTTCTCTACATAATTCCCATTAATATTAAGGCACTTATCGTATCTTGGAACCAGCTTTTGTATGCCATCGTCAAAGACCGTTAGACAACTACTGCTTCACAGTCGTTTTTACTTTGTCATCATCGGAATGGCGCTGCCCCGCCAGATGCGTCTTCAAGTGCAGAAACAAATGGTAGTCGCGCACTAGATCGGGACTGTATGGAGGGTGGTCCAATTGTTCCCAGCCAAAAGAAGTGATAAGGTCTTGTGTTCGTTTGAAAGCAGAAATTGTTTGTTTGAATTTCACATTCCTAGGGGATGATGAATGCTGCCATTCCATTGATTGCTGCCTCGATTCCGGTGTATCATAGGCTACCCATGTTTCATCGCCTGTGACAATATGGCTTAAAAAAATCATCCCCGTCGTTACTGTATCGCTCGAGAAAACTCAATGCACTGCCCAATCTTTTGGTTTTGTGCTCATCAGTCAACATTTTTGGCACTCAGCGTGAACACAGTTTCCGATAATTTAAACGTTCGGACATAATTTCGTAAAGAACACTTCTTGAGACAGCAGGAAACGTTTCAGCTAAGGAAGAAATTGTGAAGTCTGTTCTCTTTCACTTTACAGTCCACTTTTTGAATCAGATCATCGGTAATGACTGAAGGTCGCCCACTTCATTCCTGAATGTTTGTGCGGCCATTTTTAAAGGCCCTAACCCATTTCCAAACCATTCCATCACTCATAATGTTTTCACCATACATTTCACTGATTTGGCGATGAATGTCAACTGCTTTGAAGCCTTGAGCACAGAGAAACCGTATTACAGCACACACATCGCAGTTGGCGGGATTCTCAATAAGTGGAGTCATTTTAAAATCACGCAAACAGATGTAGACTCGATCGGATGGTTCCGTAATGGCGTCTGTGGCTTCCCAACAGATGTGGCTACACGGCACGCAAACGCTAAACGGCGACCAGAGAACTGCGGTGGCGTAATTTAAAAACGGTACTTACTTTAAAAACACGCCTCGTATCCCAACAGCATTTGAAGACATTTCCTTTAACATTTCAAATATATGCTTATACTCTACAGTAGAAAACCTAAAAAACTTCATCTAAACACCTTTTGGATTCATAATAAGCTATTAGATCTCTATTTTTATTATTACTTACTCTTACTTACTCCCATGGCCATCGATGCCCAAGTAGGGATTTGGCCTCACCAACAAGCTCTCTCCATCTTTCTCTGTTTTCTGCCTCCTCCATTGTGGTTCCAAGTGCTGCTGTGTCTGTCTTCACCCCATCCCACCATCTTCTTTTTGGTCTACCTAGAGGTCTTCTTCCCACTGGTCTTCCCAATCCAGCTTCCTTCAGTAGCGTCCCTTGTTCTCTGCGCCATACATGGCCTGCCCATCTCAATCTTCTTGATCTTGCGGTTGCTATTATGTCACAGTCATTGTACTGCTGTCTTATCTCTTGGTTATGCTTGCGCCTCCATTCTCCATTTTCCAGTGTTGGACCAAATATTTTTCTTAGTACGTGATTTTCAAACACGATGAGCTTGTTCTCTTCTTTTTTATTTAATATCCAGGTTTCTGCACCATATAAAAGTACTGGCCTTATTATCGTTTGGTATATTCGTATTTTTGTTCGGCATGACAGTAACTTTGACGACAAGATCTTATTGCAAGCATACATGCATCTGTTGGCTAGGTTTATTCTGTTTACAATTTCTAATTCCTCACTATTCTTATTGGATATTAGTACTCCCAGATATTTAAACTGCTCCACCTCTTCAAAGCTATGTCCTTCTATATTTATTTCTGTAAGCGGGTGGTCTTTCAAAGTGCATGTACTTGGTCTTCTCATCATTTATTCTTAGACCCATACATCCTGTCTCTTGAATGAAAATTTTGGTTAGTTCCTCAAGGTCTTCTTTTGTTTCAGTTAAAATAGTTACATCGTTGGCAAATGCTAATATATTAATTTTACATCCTACTGTTACACCTAAGTTTTTATGTCCAATTTTTTGAAGGGCATCTTCTAGAGCTATGTTAAACAGCAAAGGTGAAAGCCCGTCACCTTGTCGAACTCCTGTTATTACTTCAAAAGCATCAGACAATTCACCTGTGGCTGTATTTGGTCATAATGAGCCTGAACTATATTTGTAGAAATGCTGTTTTTAATCTGATTAAAACTTTTTTCGCATTCATTACTCTAGTTCCAGGGTGAGTTTTTATGTAAAAGTCTGTGTAAAGGAAATCAAAGTGACTGTAGGTTGGGAATGAATCTTGAATAATAGTTTACAGACCCTAGGAACGAGCGAAGCTCGGATGTGTTCTTGGGTGAAGGTTGTCTATTTATAGCTTCAACACGCTTCTCAACTGATTGGATCCCTAGTCACTGATCTCGTGTCCAAGGTAGGTTACACTTTCTTTAAAAAGCTGCAATTTATTTTCACGTGTACAAAGTCCAGTTTTTCTCAAGACATTCAAAACTGTTTGGATCCTTTGAATATGTTCTGGTCCATTTTTGTCCCCTATGCAAATGTCATCGAAATACCATGCAATATTGTCAATTCCGACTAAAAGTTGGTCCATTAACTTTGAAAAATTGTAGGAGCTGTTTTAATACCAAAAGGTAACCTATTGAATGTGAAGTAACCTTTGAGCGTTGCGATTACTAAATATTTCTTTGATTCTTCATTAACAGGAAGCAGTAAATAGGCATCTTTCAAGTCAATAACAGAAAATATTTTAGATCCATTCAACTTCAAAACAGTTTCTTCAAAGGCTGGAATTGAATATTTGTCATCAATCAAGTGGGGATTGATTGATACTTTGAAATCTGCGCTTAATCCTACCATTCCATTAGCCTTTAGAACAACAACAATAGGAGAAGCACAAATAATTGGAGTAGTAGAAGGATCTACAGGATCTAGCACCCCTACAGAAACCAAACGGTCAAGTTCTTTGCTTGTA
Organism: Stictocephala bisonia; assembly: GCA_035578905.1. Lineage (NCBI taxonomy): Eukaryota > Metazoa > Arthropoda > Insecta > Hemiptera > Membracidae > Stictocephala > Stictocephala bisonia. Next base: position 42,541 of record JAQJVL010003559.1, on the reverse strand, counting down.
GCACTATGAAGTGCAAAAGGAACTGGCCTCGATTTGTGTATTGGTAAATGTACGTCTCGGCTACCCTCACCTTTAATTTAATATTACATACTGTACCCAAGTTCTTTGAAATTATATCCTTGAACTCTTTGTATATTTGCTGTTTTACTCTCTCTTTGTCTAAAATATCGGTGTTGAAATGATTAATATTGTGAAAACTGTTTACGTTCATGTTGACAGTTAGGGTCTAGTTTGAATGCAACAATACAATCTTTGCCAAGTATAGGAGTACATGTAAAACTGTCAATGACAGCTACATCCAACGCCAAACAAGTTGAATCCAATCCAACTGTAACTTTTGTTTCGCTTAACATTTTTATTTGAAATGATGGATAAGCATCCAGTTTCTCCGTAGGAGATAATTTAGGTTCGCCAATACATTTCCATGTAGACTTACTTATTATTGTTGTGGCAGCAGCAGTGTAGTATTCCATAGCAATAGGAACACTATTTATTGTTAAATGTACTATGTATGAAAATCGTTCCACCTTGTTTATATCATTAACGTTATTTACCAAGGCTATGTGAACGATTTCTGGATCATCATTCATTTGAACTGAGATGTTATAATTATCACAGGAAACGTCATTACCATTGTCAATGTTACACAAATCAATTACAATCAATTTGTCTAATTTTATTTTTAACCCATTCACTCACAAATACGAGTATATTCGTAGTGCTGCTTCTGGCCCATATGCTCAAATACGAATATACTCTTAGTAGTGTAGCATATTTTTTAAAACATATGTTATCTTTGAAAGATTGTCCGTGACTAATAATAATCGATCTAGAGATATTTGAATTGTATATTATTCGACTGTTGTTTGAAAGTTTTTTATTAGCATTAGATTGTTCATGATATGTAGATAATATTTGGAGATTTCCAATGCTTGGAGAGTTTAAGAAACAAACACTGGGAGAGATTTTAGTCCCAATCAAAATTGGTCACGTAGCCGCTCATCAAGCATGTCCTTGAATTGACAATCAGTAGCTCCTCCTCAGATTGTTAAGAAATAAACTGACAGACTGTTCTTGGTCCTTCACAATTTTATATTTGTTTTGCTGTTGTGTTATTCTGTAGTCCACAAACATTAATTTCTAGCTCAAATCGCTGATAGTAGTATTTCCAGGGTTCTTTGTAAATATCAAATGTTTAAATTTTGAAACGTGTTAAATCTTTACCTGTAGTGTTTTTATTTGATGTTTCAGTTGATGAAAATAATACGTCTTTTATCATTTGTATCCTGTCCATACAGCGCCATTATGTAACGTTATTATTTAAAAGAAAACGTAAATTAGTTTGAGAATACACTTTAATAAACAGTCTCACTATAATTAACTAAAATGTCAAAAAAGAAAAACCTTTTACACCATATGATTCAAATTGTCCATGTAAAAAAACATATGGTTTAAACTGAACATGTAAAGAAACTTAAATATATTACAAGTAAATTATATAATATGTGATTTGTTGACAAAAAAACGTACCTTCGATTTAATATGTAATGTCTATTTTGTAGTCCTAATTAGAAGCAATATTAGTAAACTTAATTACCTTATTTCACCGTTAATCCAATTGTAAAAGGGTTTTCCAATTTGTAAACATAAATCTTCCTTAACGAAGATTATTTCTGACAATTGACCAAGTTGTATCAAGAGATGCAGAACAAGACAACATTTTGTCAACTAATTAATAGTGGCACTTCTCAATTAAGAGGCATCTGAAAAAATATCTTGAATTAGATTTTAGAGGGAAAGATATATTATTATAAATATGGATTCAAATAATAATCTGATATTCTCCTCAAGCAACCAAAAAATAACTGGGAATTTAAAGTAAATGTGGGGTAGTTACCTTGTTTATCTTTTACGTTTAGTTCTCTCTTCTCAAGTAAGTTTACTTATGTCACTCATCTGTCATTATATTGATTCCTGACCTAGAGGCTTCTAACCTTCCTCACATCAAATACTATAAAGATCTGTAACTTAGTAAAACACTAAAACAAAGCTTAGAGAACGTTCATAGTTAATAAAAGATAAACTATTTTATAATACTCAACTTTTTTAGCCCTTTGGATTTTACACTGAAAAGTGTTGATGTGTAATTTTACTGTTTTTAGCTGAAAAAGTGAAATTCAGCTTTGACGAGGAAAATTCTTCAGAAGACGAGGAGTTAGAGTTAAAGGATAATGAGGCTGTGCTAAATGCTGATGGTATGAAACAAGAAATTGACGACGATTTGGACGATGGTAGTTTCCAGTAAGTAGACACAGTAGTACAACTAATTATGGAATAATGAATCTACTAACCAAATGATCACAGAATCTACTAATTCCTGGCCTAGTGCCATTTAACCTAACATAATACTGAAGGATAATCAAAACAATGTTGAAGCCACACTAGCAAAAAGATTTAATGTAATCAAAATTAAGTAAGTTTTCTAAATTAATAAGTTTATGACTCAATCAATATATAGGGTGCCTATGTATGGTAGAAGGCGGAGGGTGATAAACCTACTTTTTTGGGAAGACTGCACTAGGTTTTTTTATTTCTTTTTAATGTTTGTTTACATATAACGCAAAAATGAAAAAATGTGCAGATGTACAGTATGGTTACTGTAGGTAATGAAATAGTACATGTAAAAAAATTTTTATAATCACCTGTAAATGGACAAGAAGAAGTTGTTTAGGAAATATAGTCGTATTGTACCCATACACAAATTTTTATATATATATAGTTTATTGGGAACGAAAAATTTCAGTGAAAAATTACATAACAATCTAAAATAAGGGGTGTGTATGATTTTTATACAGGGTGAATGGTACGTGGTGTTTAAAAATTTAAGGGCTTAAACTACATGCTTGGGGCTACTTAAAAAACGCAAATTTCAGTTTTATATGCCAAATGGTTAGTGTGGTATGTTCAAATTAAGATTTCTTTTTAAATCGTGGACCTAACCATAAAAAATCTTTATCACTTACTCAAAAGATCATATTTTTTAAACTATGACACCATTTTTGAAATCTACATTAAATTGTTAACAAGAATAATGAGCTAGTAGCCTGCATAAATTAAGGTTGGTACTTAAAATTATGCTTTAAAGTAAAAAAATCATGTTTTTGTAAAATTTTAAACAATGTTTTACGCGTAGTTACTAAATTATGGTAATGGATATAATGTGTCAAGCTATACAGAAAACTGCATAATTTAATGTTCTTTCCAGTGATATGCTTTTGTTTGTATTATCGTACAATGTTCCATTTTTTATTATTATTTGAATAGAAAGAAACACAGAGTGGTTAAAAAATTGTAAGATTATCATACTAGCCAGCAACTAGGACTGGACATTCAAATAACATTATGTGATTAAAAACACATGTAAATCAGGGACGAATAGGGTTTTACCACAATTCTTAGACCCGGCATACACCCCAACCTTATCAATAGTTTTGTCTGTTGTCCTTAATGACTGGGAAATTCCACTACCTGCTTAGTTTAACAAAGGTTAGTTTCTTTTTAAGTTCTTATCACGAGGAAAACTGGAATCCATTATCTGTTTACTCTTTAGACCGGGTTTGTGTATAAGCTATTCAGTTCTGTAGCATGATGGAGTTCACTACAAGAGAATATGCAGAAATGCATTTTGTTTATGGATTTTGCAACGGCAATGCACTTGCTGCGCAAAGAGAGTACAGTTTAAGGTACCCAGATCGAAAAGCTCCCAGCCCACAGGTGTTCACTAGACTTCACCAGAGGTTAGTGAAAAGTGGAAAAGTTCAAAGAAGTCTTCTGAGGTAGGTCCAGTTAATTATGATGTAGATGTAGAAGAATTGATTCTAAATACCTTTCAAGAAAACCCAGAGAGTAGTAGTAGGGCAATTGCGGCTCAACTAAATGTTTCTCAGTGGAAAAAGTGTTGGATATTCTTCATAGAAACAAGTTTCATCCATATTACTTCACGCCTGTACAAGCACTTGAAGCTCAAGACTTCGCTTCTCGTGTTCAGTTCTGTAGATGGTTTCTCAATAGCAATATTGAGCAGTATAATTTCTTCAAAAAGATCCTTTGGACAGATGAGGCCATATTTACAAGACAAAGAATCTTTAATACACATAATATGCACATGTGGGCGGAAGATAACCCAAGATCAACCAAAGAACGATCTTTTCAAAGGAGATTTCACATTATGGTATGGGTTGGGGTAGTAGGTAAAACGCTTATTGGCCCATATTTTTTCGAGGGAAACCTTAACGGGGAACGCTTTTTGGCCTTTGTACAGCACAGTCTCCCTTTGCTGCTAAACCATCTCAACCAAGAAAAAAGAGGCAGTCTCATTTTCCAACAAGATGGAGCTACACCGCATTTCACTGCAGAAGTGCATCACTGGTTGACGCTCAATTATCCTACATGGATTGGACGGGGTGGGACCATACCGTGGCCAGCTAGATCGCCGGACCTTAGTCTCATGGATTTCTGTGTATGGGGACGGACGAAACAAAAAATCTATTCTGCACCTATCAGCACAGAACAAGAACTGAGGGAGAGAATAACTGCGGCTGCTGAAGTAGTGCGCCAAGAAGTTCCTACAAAAGTGACAGTTCAACAAATGCGCAAGAGAGCACGGGCCTGCATCAGAAATGGAGAAAGGCAGTTTGAACAACATTTGTAAATCTTATTCTTTTAAGTTGACCTTTTTTTCGATTATTTTTACGAATGTAATTAGTATGTCTTAATATTATGTCAATTCAAAGTATTATAATCTTTCTTGTAATAAATAGTCAAAGGTTCAAGTTTTCTGCAAACTGTGTTTTAATTCAGTTTCACCTAACGTTTTCGATGACGAAACAAAATAATTAAAATCACAATTATACCATTGAAAAGAACATTAAATTACGCAGTTTTCTGTATGGTTTGACACATTATGTCCGTTACCACAATTTAGTAACTACGCGTAAAACATTGTTTAAAATTTTACAAAAATTTTAAATTTATATTAAATTTTATTTTGCCCTCATTTCAATTTCAATAAAAACATAACCTGTCGGGCTCTCTGCCTACATTGTATTTGACTTGATAAGGCCCTTTCTCCTATCAATATACATCATTTGATGGGGCCTCCCTCCCTCCCACCCATCTATGTGATCCAGTAGGTCCTTCTTCACACCCATGATACATCACAGTTCCACCAGCCCATCTAAAATACTTTATTCTGTTGGGGCCTTCCTTTTACCCATAATGATTTGATGGGCCCTCTCTGCCTCCCACCCATCAACAGTATGTGACATGTTAGGTCCTTTCTCACATCCATGATACATGACAGTTCCACTAGCCCACCTATAATATTTTAATTTGTTGGGTCTTTCCTTTTACCCGTGATACATCATTTAATGCACCCTCCCTGACTCCCACCCATGTACAGTATGTGATCTGTTCCACACATACATGATACATGACAGTTCCTCCAGCCCACCTACAATATTTTGATTTGTTGGGTCCTTTCTTTCATACTCATGATACATCATTTGATGGGTTCTTTCATCCACCTACATTATGTAATCTGTTCGGGCCATTCCTTACACTCATGATATTGTGATATTTCAACCTCCCCACAATACACAATCTGTTTTTTTGCCTTGAGACAGTTTTCATACATGGAGGATTTGTCAGGGCTGCTACGAAAAGTGAATAAAATGTTCATTCCTGTGTGATCCCTTAAAAGATGCTTGTAATTTGATTCTGTCCCTACCAAACATTCTCATGTTAAACTTGTATCTTTAATTAATATGAATGACATGTGGCAAACCTCAGGGAAGCAAGTATTAAACCTCTGCTATAACATTAAAAACATTATGATGCTAACATTTTTCAAATACTATTGTTTGCAATAATGTCTCAAAACAATAGTACTTTTGCTTCTTTCATTAAAATTTTAACATGTTTAATTTTTTGTTAAATGCTGTCTTTGCCTTGTTTTCACTTGATTGACTATGTATAAAATCCTGTGACTAGTTCAGTTCTTTTGATATGGTAATTTTACATTTTACTCATAAGTTATTTCAGTTTAATTTTATTTTTTGTTATTTTTAACTTTTATTTACTTATTCAAACCAGCCGACTTAGCTTAGCATATTTATTTGCAAATGCAAATATTCTTTTCAATCTAAATTTATTGTAAATAAGTTGCAACAGTTGTACTCTTCTAATTCAATAATCTTTTTTTTTGTTTTTTTTTTTTTTGTAAAATTTTGTTTCACTAATTTTGCAATCCTAAGAGTAGCATCATGTTGCTTGTGGCAAATGTACTGTGTTAATTAGCAGCATAGATTGGCATTAGATTTCTCTAGTTAAAAGTGTTAACACGTTCACTGCTGTAAACTTGCGCCATGTACGGACAACACACTTGTTTGGCGTGGACTAAAACAGCTGATTACAGCCAATTAATGGTTTGTTGTTGAGTGGGATTGTTTTGCCTTCTATATATTTGTATTTAGAGGTTATATGACATGAGAATTATTCGATTTTAGTAGGGGTGTGCGAGTTGTGATTTTTGAGTTTGAGTCGAGTCGAGTAGTTGGCATCTTTTCGAGTATCGAGTATTTTCGAGCGAGTATTTACAGAAGGATTTCCTGTTCACCCAAGACAACTGTAAAAGACACCATCCTAAGCCTATGTTAAGTTTTGCCAAATTTATAAATAAATAAATCTAAACTGAACACAATAATTTTGATTTGTTGTTTGTAACTGTAACATTTGATAAATACAACTTTTTACTTCCTGCCTTCCTACATTTTTATGTGGCATTATTTATTTAACCTTTTTTCATAACTAATATTATTTAATAAACTAAGAAAGTATATTATTAATTGAAACAATGTAGATTATAAAGATTTATTCTGTTCACTCATATCACAAATCAGAATTTCTATGCAAGGCAATTATACTGTTTCACAGCCAGCCGATATGTTTATCTGGTGGTTCAGTGCAAAGTGTACTGCGAAAACTTAGCAAAGCTTGTTGGTAAAAGCTGCATGCAACCAAACTGATGCTAAAATTCAGGTGTCATTGCCAAATGCAGTCATTTGCTTTCAGAATTACCTCCTCTCAACAAAAGATTGATTGTGTGCATGCCAAGAAGAGTGTATCTGTATTCTGTGGGTAGTTAATTCAGTAATAACAAGGTTACACCTAACCGGAAATAAGGTCTGAATTATATAATCAAATTTGAAAATCTGGATGACAAAGATTGTAGTTCAATCGATTAATAATAATAACTAAGCAGATTTACTAAAAATAAATTTAAGTCGCTTAGGATGAATTAGTTTTTAAATTATGATCGGTAATGAAATAGTGCAACTTGAAACTACTTCGATACATGAGGCTACACTGAACAACAGATAAATAATTATTTCATAGCTTAAAATTCATGAAAACCCGGTGTAATCGAATGAAAACCATAGATGTAGTCAGCTAATATAATAGGTCTAGCTGATATTGGCGACGAGATGCAGTCTGAAATATCAGCTAAGTGCCAACTAGTGATACAGAAAGTTTTTGGGCAGCTAAATTATAAACTTATGAATAAAAAACGAGACGTTTGATAAGGCTTTGGTTCAATAAAAACTATTTTCCGAATCTCTAAATTCGTCGTATTTGGTTTAGAAAAGATCTTCCAACATGTTTCTCCCTCACTTGAGTTGATTCGTAATTGTTATATAGTTTACATCGACATCGACGTCAATGTGAACAGGGAACCGTTCAGTGAGTTTAGGAATAAAAATTATCGTAGTTTTTACCACCTACTGTGTTATTGTCTAACGTAGTCAGAAAACCGTTCAACAATTTGATAGGAAAAAACATTGTATGCGCAAATATTACACACAGTTTTGGCAATCTAAGGTATTTTTGGAATAATAATTAATAGACGTTGATCACGGATATATATACATCTATTTTTTATTTGACGGAAAATAAATCAATAATGTTGTGTGTCAAACGCTGCTAGAACGCCATTACTATATTTTATATGACATGATACAGTATTTTCTTACGTCAAATCTTTGGACAATTCCCTGCTCAGATTAAAAAACAAAATAGACCTCATTCGGCTCACGAGAAATATACGATGATAATTTAAATTAAATTAAGGATAAATTAAAAAAAGGAGCTTAACGGTTCCTTGCACGTACGTATACTACAACCGAGATGAACTTTCGCCTAGGAAAGATAGGAAGTTCGATTCTTGGGATGTCAAGCGACCCGTTCTCGGGATCCTTTTGATTGAACTGTATTATTGATATAAACGAAAATATGCATAATTTCCACAGCGTGCAGACCATTAGATTTGTATCGGTAACAGGTCTTTTTGAGCATCTTGAACCGGATCTCTTGTCCCCTTTCTTGGGTCCTAAAGACACTAACCAGCACTTCTGTTTTATTCACGCTATTTTAGGTTAGGTTACAAGTGACTAGTAGACTCGACAACCAACATGTGTGATCGCTACTGTGGTAACTATTTACAGTGATCGCTACCTTTCCAGCTCTGTTGTTCACTTTGAATTGAACTAGTTCAAATCATAATGAACGAACTCGTTCACTACGTCAACTAGTTCATTTGACTGTTGTCGTGTACTACCTATTCTTAGGCGTATTGTTTAGTTCATAATTACGTGTACCAAACTGATAACGTATGATTAAGAGTAAAATAAAACACAAGGAAGCGCACATTTTTTATTCAAAACTTATAAAACTGTTTACTCTTAAAACTAAATTAAGATGTAAATCTGATATTTCATGAAATACAACTACTCGATCGAACTTCAAGTAGTTTCGGAAGCTTCGAGCCGAGTTTGAGTAGTAAAATACTCGATCAAATACTCAAAGTTTCGAGTACTCGCACACCCCTAGTTTATAATAGTTATACATTTCTATTATTTATTTGATAATTTTTAGAATTGACACTTATAGTTTCAGCATATGTTAAAGGACATAATATTTGCTTCACAGTGAACGTGTTAATACCTTGAGTGGTTGTTGGATCATGGTTAGTAGGTGTTTAGATATTGACTCCAAAATATGTAATTTGTGATACTGTACATTATATCAATAGACTGTTTCTAAAGTTAGTTTGCTCCACCATTCAGTTCTTTTGTTATTTATATAATTGACAAGTCATATGTTTGTTTTAAGTCTGTTACATTTTTTATACTTATTTGAGTTTCAGTGCATTTATAGTTGAAAAGTACAAACTATGAGAGTCACCATTATCATAATGTTCTACTAAATCTGAGTACAGAAATCTCTAACAAAGGATCTTGTTAACTAGTAGTCTTCTATACTAGATTATAATATTTAAATGTGCCTTTATATTTAGTATGAGTTAGTCTTCCGTCATCAGTTTTGGAACTGGTTATCAATTTTACTTTTTATTAATTATGTAGTCTCATTTTCCAGTGATAATACTAATACTTGAGAATATTTTAGGATGGCCAAAATAAGCATGGATAGGCATGGTTTGAGTAAACAACTGCCATCCATAGGCAAGAAATCACCAGCTGCATATGAAGTTATTGTTAGTTTTCTAAAACAACTGACTTTTAATTCATCTTATTTTAAGGATTCAGACAAAAGCGAATTAGTAATATTAAAACCATATACACAATAAATTATTTATTCTTAAGACGCCGAACGTCAATATATGGGCGAATATAGATATCGAATGAGTTTAGATGAGCGAATATAGTCATTGTTACAAACTAAGACCGACTATTTCTTAGTGAAAGTGTCATTAATTGGTTAAGTGTGGTTATCAACTAACTGATCCCGTTCAAAATGTATTACGACTTTGATTGGGATATTGTTGTCCTTTGTTTTTTATCTGTAATAAATGCATTATTGCATTGTTATGATAGTAGAAACACTACATCTTTATTATCCTTCTTTAAGTAACAGATTAATGTCATAGTAATTGATAGGAATCAGAGTTTAGAATAGATAAATCATAAAACTACCAAATATAAAAGTAAATTATTAATTTTATCATACAAATTAAATCTACATAGTTCCTTGCAAATAACCTAATCTGGAAAGAGTTCATAAAAAAAATAATAATAAATTTGCGTCAAAATATCCTTATTAGTAAAATATTAAAATGTTTATGTATTACTTGATTATAGGTCCTAATGTTATTATAATTTATTTCAGCTCACCTGATTCCAACGCAGACAAAACTAGACCAAATTTGAAAAGAAAAACATCAACTAAAGAAGATGGAAGTGCTAAATATAAAAAGAGACGATACAGCAGTGATTCTGACAGTAAAAAAGAAATTAACAACTCATCAAAAAAAGGAAAAGAATATAATTCAAAGAGTAAGAAAACCTCTCCATCTCCTAAACGAGTTTCTGGTTCAAAAAGAGAACTACACAGACGATCAAGAAGTAAAAGTCGATCATCTTCTGTTGTGCAAAGCAAAATTGCGAGTTCGGTTCGAAAATCAAGAAGCCATTCTCCCTCAAGAAATAAATCACGTTCTAAAGCACGAAAAAGATCACGAAGTAATTCAGACATCAGAGGAAATGGGGATAAATCACAACCTAGTAAATTAAACAAAAAGTCAAAAGAATTGGAAAGAAGTTCGCGGAAGAAAAGTTTGTCCAGGCCAAAGTCACCAGATAAAACGTTTAAAAGGAGAAATAAAGAAAGCAGCCTTAATGGTAGTCCTCATCACAGCAAAAAAAAGAAACATAGAAGTATTTCACCTTCTTCATACAAGAACAAAATTGACAAAGATTCGAAAAAGAAGGAAAAAGAATCATACAGCCGTCTAAAAAAACTGTATGATTGAGGGTGGGTTGTTGCGTTGTCGAGAATTAGCACTGCCTTTCTTGGGAGATTCTTGGATTTCAAATGTTTCTCGACATCTGGCACGAATTGCTTATGGAACCATTCCTTAAAAATATGCTCAGACATCCATGCATTGGATTGATTCCTGTACCAAACAGGGAGATCAAAGCTGTCACCATTCACTTTTACGTTTTTGAAAGCTCTAGGCTTTTTTGATTTTCCTATAAGAGCTAGCTTTAGTTTGTGGGTTCCAGTTGCGTTGCTGCATGCTAAAACGGTTACTCTTTCTTTACTTTTTTTGTAACCAGAAGCAGCTTTTTCTTTTTTGAGTGCAAGGCTTTTAGTCGGCAGCATTCGAAAATTTAATCCCGTTTCATCGCAATTATATATTTGCTCCCCACTCAGACCTTCTTCTTCAATAAAAGCTTGAAATTTAACTTTAAATTCACTTTCGCTATTTGGGTTTGCCGACAGCTTCTCTCCACAAATGCTAAGTTGTTTGACACCATACCTGTGTTTCCACCTGTCTAACCAGCCGCTGCTTGCAGTAAAATCAGGCTCTCCTTCTCCTTTAAATTCGGTGTAAAACTGCAGTGCTTTTTCCTGAAGAATTGGTCCTGTGATCGGCGTTCCTTTATCCCGTTGAATCCTAAACCACTGAAACAGCGCTTCACCGACCTTTTCGTACTCCGAAGTTTTCATACTTTTCCTTTCCGCAATCGATTCCGTACAGTCTTTTCGAACACCACGACTCGATTTCAGTCCTTGTCTTTTCCATCCAATCACCGTCGACCGACCAACATTTAATTCACTCGCTACTTTGTTCACACTTTCTCCGTTATCAATCCTTTTTAGTGCGTCTAACTTCATGTCCATAGAAACAAAACACCTTTTCCGTTTTTTGTCCGACATCATCAAAAACAACACAGTAGAATGGAACTAAAAACTATGACTTTAAAACGAACTAACTAAACAGGTTCACGAAATAATTGCGTGTCTAATCACCGGCTGCGACTCAAGCGAACTGATTGTCTACGTGACCCACTTAGCTAGAGGGTGGTGGAGGGGTTGGGGGGGAGGTAAGGACGCGCGAAAATAGTTTGGGTATTGGGGGAGTCCCGCGTAAACAAAAGAACTGGTCCCGGTCACTGACCGGCGGACGTGTCATAACAAATACCGATCGCTGATGTTTTGTCGGGTCGCCTCTGCCCGTGTCGAACTACCGAGTGTCGAATTATCGAAGGTTTACTGTATTTGAAAATTTCCCAAAATCGACTGCCCACCCCAAAAAATTTTTAGTTGCACCCACCCCACTGTTGCACAGTTTTGAGAAAACTGACAATCTTGAAAATAATTTAGTTGAATTCTTTAAAGTCAAAATTGTGAGGTTATAATTTTGTGTTAACCTACTAAGGCAATTCCATCAAGAGGTGAAAATATCAAACAAGTGGTCTGATACACCCTGTATATACATCTTGGTAATTGTTTTAATCAAATGTCTCAACAAAGATAACACTATACTTAATAACATAATAATGAACTAAGTATCATAATATTGATATGAATATCAAACAAGATAGTTGTCATAATTATTAACTAACTATTTTATAGGAGATTCTTATACTCACATTTAAAGGCAGAAAGCTCTTAACTTAGATGGGAGATTGTTATTCGCACAAGACATGGACAGAATTATTTTATCTAAGGCAAAGTACTTAAAATTTGAGAAAAGCCTTTTTTATTTGGGAATAAGAGTTTTCACTAAATTGATGTTGTCCTTGAAAAGGTTTCAGTCTTTAATTAAGTTCAAAAACAAATCGAAGCCAAGCTCATCTTTCAGGAAATATACTTTCCTGAAGTGTTCTTAAGTCGTGTTTTCCTAGCGACGCATTTACTATTCTGTGTACAACGCATAATGTGCACTGTCTAGTCATATACAGAGAAGCCACTTGGCTGTTGTACTGCAAGCGTATTTCGGTTTTGCACCAGCATGTTTTGAGTGACGTAATTGGGCGACTGACTTCAGAGCCGCTCACGATAGTCATTCTTGTAGAAAAAATGTTCCAAGTTAGTTGTTGAAGTTTGTGGTTTATTATTAATCAGAATGGAGGACTATTCGGGAAAAATGAAATGTTCTGCAGGTAATGACAAACAGCTGGTTGAGTAAGTTGCAGGACATCCTATTTTATGGAACATGACAGAGAAATGTTTCATGGATATTCTGTCCTTCAATTTAACTAGGGTTCTTGGTGAAGAACCATCCCTAAGAAAACTGTGCAAACATCAGTATACAATATCAATGAAGTCTAAAGGTTTCTGGTAGAACTGCAATTGGTGTAAAGAATATCCTGAATATTGCACACATGATGCCAAACGCATAATGTATTAAACGCACTGGTGGTGCAGTGCTGTACCCCAGCTACTTGGGGACAAAGTGTTTGGGAGATTGTAGGCAATAGGTTATATCTCGGTCCTCTTAATACAGACACGATGTCTGCTCAATGGTTGCCATCGACGTGGACACTAACAGAGAAGTCTGGGTTGTCCATGTTGGATGGCAGTCAAGGTTTAGGTGTTGTGTAGAGAAGAGAACTGAGTGTCAGATTTGTCAGTTAGCTGAAAATCAGACCAACACTGCGTGGTTCGGATTCCACGTTAAGCTGTAGGTCCCATAGTTTCCCTGGCTATTGGGCTATTAATAAATAGTCCTTTCTGAGCTAAGTCAAACTCAGATAGTAACAATGACTACACTCGTTCATCTACACTCATCCATATTCGCCCACATCTTGACGATCGGTGTCTTAAGTATAAATAAATTAATTAATAAATAAACTTAAAGACACCCTCAACTTCTCTAAATTTGAATAGGTCGCTGGTCTTACTTTTAACAGTAGAGTTCTTTTTGGTCAAACTACTAACTTCCTAATCACACTCATCTAAATCATCCATTAAAACTAAAGCACATTTTTGTTTTCTTTTTAAACTCAATTTCAAGACGTCTTTCTAGAGTAAAAACGCTGAGCTGAATGAAAATATAGCTTCCTCACATAATATTATACGTTACATGCCTCCGTTGTACTTTGTACACAGTGTAGAAAGTGCATCGGTTGGAAAAAACAACTTTAGATTAGCAGATAATAAGTGTATAACAGAACAGGCTCTTATCTCAATTTTTTCTTAATTTGAAGAATATATGAAACGTAAAGTTTTATTTTGAATTTACTTAGTTTGGACAGGCCCACCAGCTTATGTGTTGATGTGTCCTCTACCCACCAAGACTACTAAACAATATAATATAAAACCCACAATAAATCAATATTAAAGACCAGAAAACTGTCAACTGCTGTGTTGTATGCTTTATAAAACTAATAATGCTTTTTAGGTTAAATAATAACTAATATAATTTAACAACAAGTATTAGGAAATTTGAAAGCAAAAAAATATAAATTAATGGCTTGTTGGTAATTTTAGGGTTCTCTACATGTTTATTCAAACTGACATATTTGTACTTAAACAATTACTAAAGAAACTTACAATTTCAGAAAGTTGCAAAGGTGTCTTCTCCTCTTTCATTGGCTTTCTAGCAGGACCAGGGTTGAAAATTGGACTAGGTTTAATTTTCTTTGGCCCAATAGAATGTTGAATTGACTGAAAATTTAAAAAATAATCACTTCAAAGCAACTAAAAAAGTGAAAAATGACAAAAATGAGGAGATCCAATACTACATTATTTCTAATCCAAAATATTATCCAAGATGTTTGTGTAAGGCATACAAACAATCTATGTACTCCCAAGAAGAAAGCCACAGTATTCCTTCGCAAATATCTGGGACAAATATTTAAATGTTCAATGGAAATTACTTTTATTAATTAACAACTAGCTATTTACTTGTTCTTTGCTATGGGATTAACGTATAAAAACTAATGTTTAAGTTTATTTAAGGTAGCTTCGCGTTCCCCCAAGGCCTCGCCTGGGAACTCTGCCTTTAGCCCTTTTCTGCAACTCAGCCTGCAGCCTCAACAGGACACTTTGCTATAGGCCCTATTGTGGAACTCAGCCTGTGGCCTTGTGGGAAGTTCAGTCTATGGCCTTGGCAAGACACTGTACATTAATGGATCTTGGCCTGCAACCTCACCAGGACACTTGGACTGTATCGCAATGAACTTTGGTTTTTGGGGCAGTGGAGCCCATAAACATTTTTGTTAACTTGACTTTAATACAAACAAAAGCACTATTTTAGTTCATATACAACATAGTAATCAAAACTGCTATTTGTAGAGGTTTTTTAATAAAGGTTTTAAAGAGAATTCAACTGAAAACATATTGTTGAAATGCTAAAAATCAAAAGATTCTGACATAGACATTAAGTTTAATTAATCAACAATAAACAAAATCATAACCACCATTTTACAAATAAAACCAAGCCGCTATGATGTTTTACCTTGTTTGTGTGAAATGTGTTGTGTGGCTGTGATACATGCGCCTTGCCGAATACAGGCTTCACTATGATTTCCCCAGACACTCCAGGTTTGTCTGCCTGAGTGTTGTCCAGGGGAGAGTCTGAATCTTGTGATTGAGATCTTCTACGGGGAGTACTGCCATTTACGGATGGGCTTTTAGCCAACTCTGGAGTCACCAGACGAGACATAAACATATTCATCAATGGAGATACTCTTCTCACTTCATTATTTGGTGGTTGTTTACTATCTTGAGATGAATCACTGTTAAGTACATGTTTTTTGTCTTCCATATCTGATAGTTTTTTTTCTTCCTTGTCTGACTTTTTATCATTATTTCCAGCTTCTTTGTCGGCATTCTTTGGCAACTTTTCTCCTAGTAATTCTTTGGCTTTTGCTGCCAAATTGCTGCTAAAAAAAGGAAAAGAACCTTTAAAACTGACTGTTATACGTGCATTAAAGACAATGTATATATAAGAGTATATATACATATATAAGAGTATCACAGCCACACAACACATTTCACACAAACAAGGTAAAACATCATAGCGGCTTGGTTTTATTTGTAAAATGGTGGTTATGATTTTGTTTATTGTTGATTAATTAAACTTAATGTCTATGTCAGAATCTTTTGATTTTTAGCATTTCAACAATATGTTTTCAGTTGAATTCTCTTTAAAACCTTTATTAAAAAACCTCTACAAATAGCAGTTTTGATTACTATGTTGTATATGAACTAAAATAGTGCTTTTGTTTGTATTAAAGTCAAGTTAACAAAAATGTTTATGGGCTCCACTGCCCCAAAAACCAAAGTTCATTGCGATACAGTCCAAGTGTCCTGGTGAGGTTGCAGGCCAAGATCCATTAATGTACAGTGTCTTGCCAAGGCCATAGACTGAACTTCCCACAAGGCCACAGGCTGAGTTCCACAATAGGGCCTATAGCAAAGTGTCCTGTTGAGGCTGCAGGCTGAGTTGCAGAAAAGGGCTAAAGGCAGAGTTCCCAGGCGAGGCCTTGGGGGAACGCGAAGCTACCTTAAATAAACTTAAACATTAGTTTTTATACGTTAATCCCATAGCAAAGAACAAGTAAATAGCTAGTTGTTAATTAATAAAAGTAATTTCCATTGAACATTTAAATATTTGTCCCAGATATTTGCGAAGGAATACTGTGGCTTTCTTCTTGGGAGTACATAGATTGTTTGTATGCCTTACACAAACATCTTGGATAATATTTTGGATTAGAAATAATGTAGTATTGGATCTCCTCATTTTTGTCATTTTTCACTTTTTTAGTTGCTTTGAAGTGATTATTTTTTAAATTTTCAGTCAATTCAACATTCTATTGGGCCAAAGAAAATTAAACCTAGTCCAATTTTCAACCCTGGTCCTGCTAGAAAGCCAATGAAAGAGGAGAAGACACCTTTGCAACTTTCTGAAATTGTAAGTTTCTTTAGTAATTGTTTAAGTACAAATATGTCAGTTTGAATAAACATGTAGAGAACCCTAAAATTACCAACAAGCCATTAATTTATATTTTTTTGCTTTCAAATTTCCTAATACTTGTTGTTAAATTATATTAGTTATTATTTAACCTAAAAAGCATTATTAGTTTTATAAAGCATACAACACAGCAGTTGACAGTTTTCTGGTCTTTAATATTGATTTATTGTGGGTTTTATATTATATTGTTTAGTAGTCTTGGTGGGTAGAGGACACATCAACACATAAGCTGGTGGGCCTGTCCAAACTAAGTAAATTCAAAATAAAACTTTACGTTTCATATATTCTTCAAATTAAGAAAAAATTGAGATAAGAGCCTGTTCTGTTATACACTTATTATCTGCTAATCTAAAGTTGTTTTTTCCAACCGATGCACTTTCTACACTGTGTACAAAGTACAACGGAGGCATGTAACGTATAATATTATGTGAGGAAGCTATATTTTCATTCAGCTCAGCGTTTTTACTCTAGAAAGACGTCTTGAAATTGAGTTTAAAAAGAAAACAAAAATGTGCTTTAGTTTTAATGGATGATTTAGATGAGTGTGATTAGGAAGTTAGTAGTTTGACCAAAAAGAACTCTACTGTTAAAAGTAAGACCAGCGACCTATTCAAATTTAGAGAAGTTGAGGGTGTCTTTAAGTTTATTTATTAATTAATTTATTTATACTTAAGACACCGATCGTCAAGATGTGGGCGAATATGGATGAGTGTAGATGAACGAGTGTAGTCATTGTTACTATCTGAGTTTGACTTAGCTCAGAAAGGACTATTTATTAATAGCCCAATAGCCAGGGAAACTATGGGACCTACAGCTTAACGTGGAATCCGAACCACACAGTGTTGGTCTGATTTTCAGCTAACTGACAAATCTGACACTCAGTTCTCTTCTCTACACAACACCTAAACCTTGACTGCCATCCAACATGGACAACCCAGACTTCTCTGTTAGTGTCCACGTCGATGGCAACCATTGAGCAGACATCGTGTCTGTATTAAGAGGACCGAGATATAACCTATTGCCTACAATCTCCCAAACACTTTGTCCCCAAGTAGCTGGGGTACAGCACTGCACCACCAGTGCGTTTAATACATTATGCGTTTGGCATCATGTGTGCAATATTCAGGATATTCTTTACACCAATTGCAGTTCTACCAGAAACCTTTAGACTTCATTGATATTGTATACTGATGTTTGCACAGTTTTCTTAGGGATGGTTCTTCACCAAGAACCCTAGTTAAATTGAAGGACAGAATATCCATGAAACATTTCTCTGTCATGTTCCATAAAATAGGATGTCCTGCAACTTACTCAACCAGCTGTTTGTCATTACCTGCAGAACATTTCATTTTTCCCGAATAGTCCTCCATTCTGATTAATAATAAACCACAAACTTCAACAACTAACTTGGAACATTTTTTCTACAAGAATGACTATCGTGAGCGGCTCTGAAGTCAGTCGCCCAATTACGTCACTCAAAACATGCTGGTGCAAAACCGAAATACGCTTGCAGTACAACAGCCAAGTGGCTTCTCTGTATATGACTAGACAGTGCACATTATGCGTTGTACACAGAATAGTAAATGCGTCGCTAGGAAAACACGACTTAAGAACACTTCAGGAAAGTATATTTCCTGAAAGATGAGCTTGGCTTCGATTTGTTTTTGAACTTAATTAAAGACTGAAACCTTTTCAAGGACAACATCAATTTAGTGAAAACTCTTATTCCCAAATAAAAAAGGCTTTTCTCAAATTTTAAGTACTTTGCCTTAGATAAAATAATTCTGTCCATGTCTTGTGCGAATAACAATCTCCCATCTAAGTTAAGAGCTTTCTGCCTTTAAATGTGAGTATAAGAATCTCCTATAAAATAGTTAGTTAATAATTATGACAACTATCTTGTTTGATATTCATATCAATATTATGATACTTAGTTCATTATTATGTTATTAAGTATAGTGTTATCTTTGTTGAGACATTTGATTAAAACAATTACCAAGATGTATATACAGGGTGTATCAGACCACTTGTTTGATATTTTCACCTCTTGATGGAATTGCCTTAGTAGGTTAACACAAAATTATAACCTCACAATTTTGACTTTAAAGAATTCAACTAAATTATTTTCAAGATTGTCAGTTTTCTCAAAACTGTGCAACAGTGGGGTGGGTGCAACTAAAAATTTTTTGGGGTGGGCAGTCGATTTTGGGAAATTTTCAAATACAGTAAACCTTCGATAATTCGACACTCGGTAGTTCGACACGGGCAGAGGCGACCCGACAAAACATCAGCGATCGGTATTTGTTATGACACGTCCGCCGGTCAGTGACCGGGACCAGTTCTTTTGTTTACGCGGGACTCCCCCAATACCCAAACTATTTTCGCGCGTCCTTACCTCCCCCCCAACCCCTCCACCACCCTCTAGCTAAGTGGGTCACGTAGACAATCAGTTCGCTTGAGTCGCAGCCGGTGATTAGACACGCAATTATTTCGTGAACCTGTTTAGTTAGTTCGTTTTAAAGTCATAGTTTTTAGTTCCATTCTACTGTGTTGTTTTTGATGATGTCGGACAAAAAACGGAAAAGGTGTTTTGTTTCTATGGACATGAAGTTAGACGCACTAAAAAGGATTGATAACGGAGAAAGTGTGAACAAAGTAGCGAGTGAATTAAATGTTGGTCGGTCGACGGTGATTGGATGGAAAAGACAAGGACTGAAATCGAGTCGTGGTGTTCGAAAAGACTGTACGGAATCGATTGCGGAAAGGAAAAGTATGAAAACTTCGGAGTACGAAAAGGTCGGTGAAGCGCTGTTTCAGTGGTTTAGGATTCAACGGGATAAAGGAACGCCGATCACAGGACCAATTCTTCAGGAAAAAGCACTGCAGTTTTACACCGAATTTAAAGGAGAAGGAGAGCCTGATTTTACTGCAAGCAGCGGCTGGTTAGACAGGTGGAAACACAGGTATGGTGTCAAACAACTTAGCATTTGTGGAGAGAAGCTGTCGGCAAACCCAAATAGCGAAAGTGAATTTAAAGTTAAATTTCAAGCTTTTATTGAAGAAGAAGGTCTGAGTGGGGAGCAAATATATAATTGCGATGAAACGGGATTAAATTTTCGAATGCTGCCGACTAAAAGCCTTGCACTCAAAAAAGAAAAAGCTGCTTCTGGTTACAAAAAAAGTAAAGAAAGAGTAACCGTTTTAGCATGCAGCAACGCAACTGGAACCCACAAACTAAAGCTAGCTCTTATAGGAAAATCAAAAAAGCCTAGAGCTTTCAAAAACGTAAAAGTGAATGGTGACAGCTTTGATCTCCCTGTTTGGTACAGGAATCAATCCAATGCATGGATGTCTGAGCATATTTTTAAGGAATGGTTCCATAAGCAATTCGTGCCAGATGTCGAGAAACATTTGAAATCCAAGAATCTCCCAAGAAAGGCAGTGCTAATTCTCGACAACGCAACAACCCACCCAAGTGTAGAAGTAATTAAGGATAAAGGAATTAAAGCGATGTTTCTGCCACCAAACGTGACCTCTCTGTGCCAACCAATGGACCAAGGCGTTTTAGTGACTCTTAAGAAGCTGTACAGAAAGAAACTTCTCTCATGCCTTATTCAAGGCTTAGACGAGGGACTCGACTTACTTGTAAAATTAAAACAGATTGATATGTTAGATGTAATCGGATGGATATCTCAGTCATGGGAAGAACTCAATCCCTTGACTCTAGTGCGTTCTTGGAGAAAACTCTTAGACCATGAAGGAAATGAGTTCACTAAAAAGGAAGATCCCAGTGACAACGACCTTGTAACTTTGATGGAGAAGATTCCAGGCTGTGAAGGAGCTTTGAGCGGCGACGTTGAGGACTGGATGAATGAAGATGAAGAAGTGGGACCTACATCTGACGAAGAAATTGTTGCTGCTCTCAATGAAAAGGATGTGAGTGATGGAGAGTCGGAGGACGAGGTGGACAACAACCAACAACCTAAACTAACACATAGTGAAGGTGTTAAGTTCATCGAGGGAGCCCTTCAGTACCTACAGGACCACGGAGCGTCTGCCATGGACATTCTTTGCCTTAGAAGACTACGTGACGAAGCTGCGCGGCAGAGAAATCAGAGTGAGAAACAATCAAAGATTACAAAATATTTTGTCCAGTGTACGATGTAAGTTGACTAATTACCGTGCAATTGTTGAGCTTTTTAGTATTTAATAGATTTGGGTGATTTCTATATACAACTTGTGTTTTTACTTTCCTACTCATATTAAACTCAATTTACTCCCTATAGTTCAACATTTCGATAGTTCGACACCCCTTAAGTCCACAAAGTGTCGAACTATCGAGGTTCTACTGTAGTAAGTTTTATAACCTCATTTTAAAGGTCTTCAATCCCTAATTATTTTTGTATGAAAAGTGATAAATTGTTCTTACCCATGAGGGCAGGGGTGACCCAAAAACGTAAGTAATTTTGGTTGTTAAAGTTTACATTATTGTAACTATTTATGTTTATCAAAAGGGATACAGATTTTTACCCAATGCTACTACAAGATTTGGGTGAAGAATGAGTGTAGATGAGCGCATGCAGTCATTGTTACAAACTAAGGCAGACTATTCCTAGAAAGTGTCATTAATTAATAGCACAATGACAAAGAACAGCCAGTGGCTACCAGCTGATACCTCTCACATTTTGTTCTGACTCTGATTATTGTTAGGTTACTCATATTGTTGGTTAGGTGTAAGAGAGACCTTAGTAGTCCTAACCTCGCCATTTGTACACTTTGTCAATAAATTGACAATAATTTACAATAACACTTTGTCAATAATTTCATTGGGATCGAACTATCGTTTAACTTATGAAGCTGGGCTTCAACCAATTACGCTACCGACCAATCCAGTAGTTGTTAACACATTCAGTGCTATGTGGCCGTCTAGTCAGCCAAGCGGTTGTCTCCAGTGGTGGCTGATGGCCTTCTAGTCAGCGATACTGCCTCACTCACACTATTGAATCAGTCATCGCCCAGCCTTTGCCGGGTTTGCTTGCTAGTAGGTCCCGCTCTTATGTGGTATCCTATGAGTAGGGCGCAGTTTGCAGTTTCTGGTTATTTTTGGAGTTTCTATTACTGTTTTTAGTTTGTATTTTTTATAAATTAGGAATAAAATTAAGCAAAAAAGACGTAGAATGTATTGCAAAGAAGGATAAATTAAAATATTGTATTTATGTTCTAAAAACATCCTGACCAACCTGAATTAATTGTGTTCTGTAGCATGTTTTGAAAAAACTTATCTTAGATTAGAATATTTGTGAAGAAATGTTAGAAATGGACCTGATAATAGTAGTTTTGAATCTTTTTCTTTTGTTTGACTTCATTCCTTTTATTACTAACTAGTTTATTACAAAATAAAGTGGTGTAAAAATATGGGACATTAGTTTTCCGGCAAAGACATTCACCAGGGGCTGATGGCCGACTAGACGGCCATACATAAAAATTAGTTTTTTTAGCCTTCCATAGTCATAAATTGACATTTATTTCTGACAGTCATAAATCAACACTACATCATCACAAAAATGAGTTTTTGAAAAAAAAATTCAGCCATTGGGGTAAGTTTTTAATTTATATATGCCACCACATATGGTGAAAACGAAAATACGGCCTTAGCACTGAATGTGTTAAACCAACTGTTAGTTAATCCTGCTTGGTATTGGTTAAACCGAATGTTAGTTAATCCTGCTTGGTATTGGTTAAACCAACTGTTAGTTATTCCTGCTTGGTATATTGGTTAAACCAACTGTTAATTAATCCTGCTCAGGAAGACTGCAATAATGGGAAACAAGACACTGAAGTGTCACCTGTGTAATGTTGGATATTGCACCATCCAGGCTCGTGCAACAGTATAAAAGCATAATTAAATTATGCCTGTATGAACTAAATTCAATCTATTGATTACTTAGCTGATAATTTTCCATCTCAAGCATTTAGAATCAGTTATACTTGAAATATTATTACAATATGATAACAATAAAAACTTAGTACCTCAAACAGTTGTTTCATGTCCAGGGCAACAAGAAAGTACGTAACAGACCTAAAGTACAGGAAGTGGATGAAAAGGTGCTAAAATTGCTAGCAATGACTAAGGACGGTCTGCGTCATTTCAATAAGTCATCTCTGATTGCTTACCTACGTAGCAAAGGCGTGTCGTGCAAGGTTAAGGACCTGAAATCTGAAATAAAAGCCAAGGTGAAGGCCCATTTTAAACTACTACCCTTGCCCACAACTACTTCCACACCCCAGCTGGATCACATTCAAGCAGATAAGGAGCAAAACAGTTTACCCTCTCAAGAATTTGGGGTCAACTTATCTAATTAATACCACTTCTAGTTTTATTTTATAGAAATATTTATGTGCTAATAATAAGTTCTCATACTTATCTAACTATTATTGTTTACAACCGATATTTATAAAAAATAATATATTTTAAATACTTTAGTTTATATCCTATGGTATCAGAGGGATGGGAATAGCAAAAAGTCAACACATCTATTGTGTATCTGTAATCTGTATCTATCTATATGTGTAAACAATGAATTGTTATTTGGTGGAATTGTAATTAAATCTAATTTTATCAACATGTGCTTAGTTATTTAGAAATGTTCAAATAGCTGCCACCACACATTACATTAAGACTTCTTCTCGTAAAGTTCCACAAATTTATGTAGATGATAATATTTACTTTCATTTAATAATTTTATTTTGTAGTAGTTTGTAATGTGAATTCACATTTCATTTTTTAACACTGTTTTAAATTGTATACTAGGACAGGAGTTACGCTTCAGTAATAAATAAAGTATTCCTGTATGTTTTGTTGTGAAAATGTTAAAAATAAAACTAATAATTATTGGTTAAGAAAATGTTTTATTCAAGGAAATCCAGCTTTTTGTATGTATACGAAATATTCTGATTTCACACAGTTAAAGTCTGATACTTAACCTTTTAGATGGGCCTCCTTGGGATTTTTTCCCATAAGACATTTGAAAACCTAGCATTTCATACCAACACTGAAAAACACATACCTGTACATCTTTGTACATACCTGATTTCAAAGTTTGAGCATGGACATAATGTACATTTACATTGGACAGATGTTCTTTAACCATGGAAATCACATTCATGTCTTGAAAATATATTTATATGGGTTTCAAGTAAGTGAACTGTACTTTCAAACATGACCTGATGCACATTAAACTTGCTTTCTTTGTTAATTGCCTGAAGTGAAATTTTAAATGTACAAACCAAGAAATTATACTTTTTACTATCACCCTAAGATAAATTTCTAATGGATATGTAAAATTATTATTAATACATATGTATATGGTAAAGGATACTCATAATCTTTTTCTATGTCAAATGCTGTAAAAGGCACTACAAAATCATTAAAATATGTTAAATAGCTGTCGAGCAATGGCTTATTTCTTAACATGATACAAATTCCCGCCCCTGGGGTTCAGCGCTGTAAAAACTCCTCTTAAAGGGTTAATACATTCATTTGATTCCGATACAATATTTTTTATTAGAATTCTATAAAAGCCTTCTATTAACTGTTTGGAATGCTTGAGTGGAATTAAGCCCTTATAATCCACCATACAACATTCATATACTTTTTTACAGAGAAGTTGTTCAATATTTTTAATGACAATATTTTTCAAATGTATAAATGATTTTGATAATAATTAAAACTCCACCTCCACAGGATGTGTTACAGACAAAACTTCAGAAAGTGTTTAATCTTTCTAAACTTGAACCATTTCATGCTCTCAGAGAGCAGGCACGGATTTAAGGGGGGGGGCGATGGGGGCGATCGCCCCCCCCAAACGGAAAAAAGCAAAAAATGTACCTACACGCTTAGAATAAAATGTTAATAAAATATTTGATTTACCGTCATGAAAATAACATTAGTAATTGTTACCGTCTTAATAATATTACAGTATATATAATATTCGGATGTGTAGTCTGAGTTTGTAGAAAGGAGAATTTCCGAGTCATCGGTTGGTAATTGGTAGGCCTATATATTTTCGCCGGCAACACTGCGTGTCTAGCGCCGACGTAGTGGCGAGACACCGAGGCACTGATTGACAGACGACATTGATTTGATAGTTGAGTTATTATATTAATGATTGTGTAATGAATGTGTTAAATGTAACTCTACACAGTTAACTATGTCCAAACTATGTTTAAGTTGTTGCTCATTGAACTGTTTCCATAAAATTTTAACAATACAACATTCCAATGGAATCCATTTTATTATTTAATAGTTGTGATATTAAATGTATATACTTAAATGCTATTTCGAAGTTCTACAATTTATTTTGAAATTACATCAGGAAACTACCCCCGGGGTTCTAAGAAGTATCAATGGCCTATGGCAATACCAATTTGACAATTAATTGTTTATACTAGTGTCATTAATCAGCTGTTGGAATAAATTTATGCCAAACTTATTTTCGATTACAGAACTTAGGTATTCTTCTATATTTAAACCCTAAAAACACCCCCCAAACTGCTAAAAACAGTACTTCTAGGACGTTAAAATAGCAAAAATTTTCGGGAGAGGACCCCCCGTCTTACTGGGGGGTATTCCATACCCCCCAGACCCCCCGGCAGGTTCGCCCCCCCCCCAATTCACTGCTCTGGATCCGTGCCTGTCAGAGAGCAATTACATCTGGGTTTATTTCTTAAAGTGTAATGTTAAGACATTTGATTGACAATTAAATTATTATATTTTGATGGAGCAAAACAAGTTATAGTTTACTTTTGTTTTATATTGGTTACATGCTGGCCTAACAAATTGTTTTTCTTGTTTATTGATATTTTTAATGCAACTACTGGTATGTCAATCACTGATAGACATTTGTGAAATTTCCATAAGATCTTCAGCATTGGCTTGCACTTACTTGTGATTGCTGGTAGGCGTTTGTAGGACTGTCTCTGCCAAATATAGAACTGGTTGAAAATAGCAAACTCTTCTCACAGAGTAGTTCTGTTCCCAAGCTGAATTTACAATCTTTCTCCAGATTTTGTTGTTGAAACTTCTAATCAGGAATTTCCACCCCACAACGGGTGCATTCTCCGCAAAACCAACCATCAACCCTCCCCCCCCCCTATAAAAGCTAAAAATTTGCTATATGAAACTTATCAAACAAATTCTATCATTGTATACATTTAAATTGTAAAGTTTTTTATTACATTACAATTTTCATTTTTATCTCAATTCAAATAAAATATTTCCAAATAGCTTTATATTCAATAAAATAAAAAATAAAGCAGAATTAATATTACACTGATGTGATTCAATTCTGCAACCTTGCATACAGTTAAAAAAACAATCATGGATCTTTCAAACAGCTGCATACTAAGAATCTACAATAAATATTTGTATTTCTCAAGCTATCTAGGTAATAATAAATAATAATAAAACAAGTGCAACTGACAGGAAACGCAGGTTAACATTTAACCACATAAGGTTATTGTTTACACAAACTTTGGGAGTATTTAAGGCGCATTAAGTCTATTTCCTCCTTGCTTATAAAAGATATTTAAAAAAACAATATTTCTGCCAGTTGTCTACGATTAATTATTTCTTTACCTGGAACTTTATATGCAATCTAAAATCAATGTTCAATAAGATTAAACGAACATTATTTTTCATAGATAGCAAAATTATTTTACATAAATTTATCTGCATTTGAAAAATATAAAATAAATCACAGACATTATACCAGAAATTGTGATAAAGGTTTTCAATATCCCAATCATAATCATAAATTTTAAACTGGACCTATTTATATGGGATTAAATGTTATAATCACATATCTAAATCATATGCAAACTTGATAGTAAAAAAGTTCACATTTAAATTGAAAGAGTTATTGGGCTAGAAATCTTATTACATAATTGATCAAGTTCTTTAGGGATAGAATTTAGAATATATTGTTTACAGAATTTAATGTTTAGAATGTAAAGTTCTTGTTACAGATCCTCTAGCAAAACTTGAAGTAGGAAGATTTTAATGAGTAAGGTTTAATCTAAGTATACACATACAAACATTTTCACACGATTTTTTCCAAAATTACTCATACATATAGAACCCGCTATTTCATTATTATTGGTATTAATACTGTTCAGTTGACAAAATCATTTTCGAATACAAATTCATTTTATATTTCTCATATCTTATTCCGAAATATCATATCTAAATATCAGAATTTGACAATTTTTGACTCACCATCTATGCAAATATTTATCAAACGTACCAAAGAATGGCTACTTTAGTAATGGACGAGGTAGACGCTTATCGTGGCCAATTACGGGGGGGGGGGGGAGATGACCTTGACGCACCCCTCCCTCACCTCTCATTGTTCATTTGACTCAACTAATTTTGCTCCTGTTTCTTACATTTCGAAGTCAAGTCTCTTTTCCACTTACGTATGAGATTTGAACTCATCTGATTTATTCATGTCAAGCAAATGTAATGTTTCAACAACTGAGCCTACACACAGGCTATCTGCCTATGTAGGCTCATTTCCTGTTATTATTATTTTTAAATAATTTCTATTATATATACATACATGTTCAAATTTAAACTTTATTAATTTTGTAATATTGTGTAGACTAAGCTTATATTTTTGTAAACTCGTTTCTTAAGCTTTTCAATATTTGTATTACTAGCTGACCCGGCGAACTTCGTACCACCTAACAATGAATCTGATAATGTGTTTATGTTAACATTTTGTGATGTAATAGCTTATGATGAAATTATTTTCAAGCACGTTTACATTATTAAATAATAATACATTAATATAGGCTACAATATAATTTAAATAACTCACAGTTATTAAATATAGTATTTATAAAAAAAATAAACAAACATACATCATTCAATATAGTCAATAAAGTTAATTTATTTATCAGTTGTGTTAGCATTATTCTTTAATGTTGAAGCCTTTATGGACATTAAGACCTTCATGGTTAAACTTTTAATTGTGAAGCACTTTGTGATAAACGACATTTTTAGTTTTTTTCTGAGGCGCAAGTACAAACAAATCGGATGGTTTGCCGACTCGTGAACATGCCACGTATAGTTGGCCGTGTGAAAAACACGCATTTTCTAGGTTCAATCCACAAACACTCAAAGATTGACCTTGTGCCTTATTTATGGTCATGGCAAATGCAAGACGAATTGGAAATTGTATTCTTTTAAATTCAAAGGGCATATCTGTAGGGATCATAGGAATCCTTGGAATTAGAACTTCCTCGCCTTTGTACTTTCCTTTTAGTATCTTTCCGTGAATTACATTGGTCATTAATTTTGTTATTACTAAACGTGTCCCATTGCATAGTTTCGGTTGGTTTAGATTTCTTAGTAAAATGACGACTGAGCCAACTTTCAATTGTAAGTTGTGTGGCGGTAAACCGGACACATCCAAGGAATTTAGTAATTTGGTTGGATAATTTGTGGCCTCGTCTTCATTCGTTACACAGTCAATTGATTTAAATGAATGGATATTTCCAACAATTTGATTCTGTATAATGATGTTTAGAGTGTCTACATCAGTGTTTTTAGCTGCCAAAATTACTCGCTCGCTCAACCAATCGTTAATTTTGTGGTTAACTATAATGTTTGGAAAAACTTTGGCTATGAGTTCGTCTTTTGAGGATACAAAATTACAAAAATTTGCAGGAAATGAAATTAATCCACTTGATGTGTCGACAGGTACTTGCCCATTGCCTATAGTAAGCAATTGATTTGAAAAGTCTTCAGCTGATGGATCGTTTAGCAATTCTACTCTCATATTTGATGTTAATTTTAGTTTTATTACGTATCGCCAAAGATTTGAGGCAGGCATTTATCTCATCAGCAGGTGTTGATCTTGGAATTACTGGCAGTGTTTGCCGGAAATCACCAGAAAGTAATATCAGTGCACCTCCAAAACATCTTGTGTTATTGCGCAAATCTTTAAGTGTTCTATCTAGTGCTTCTAATGAACGTTTGTGCGCCATTGTGCATTCGTCCCAAATAATGATTTTTGATTCTAATAACACTTTGGCCATTTCAGAGTTTTTTGCAATATTACATGTGGGTTGTTCATTAGTTTGAAGGTTTAAAGGCAATTTAAAAGCTGAATGAGCCGTACGGCATCCTTCTAACAATGTAGCCGCTATTCCAGAAGAAGCAACTGCAATAGCAATGTCCGATGTCGCATGAACCGTAGCCAAAATCAATGACATGAGAAATGTTTTTCCAGTGCCACCAGGAGCATCTAAGAAAAATATACCACCATTTCCATCATAAATTGCCTTCATTATTACATCGTAGACCTCCTTCTGTAGTGGGTTCAACAGGGTTACATTCGTTTGAACTGATTGTTGCAATTCATGTATATTGTATTCATGTTCGCGTTTCAACTCTCCATTAAGTGCGTCATTCATTGCACGATCTGGTGCTGGCATCCCTAACCTAACTAACAAACTGCCACACATGAGATAACACATATCTTTGATTAATATCAACGCCTGGTTATGCATAGCTTCATTCACCTCGATGTAGGGATTTCTAGAAATGACACGATCTCGATGTAAAATGTCTTCAGTCATGTTGTCCTTGTATTTGTTCCATAAGAGAAGAGGATTTGATGGAAAGCATGTAGAAATTATAATAGCAAATAATGTACGTATCTGGCTTGCAGATGCAGAAACAATTGCTTCAGCGAGTGTCGTATCCCAATGAGTATCGTTTTCAAGTAGATTGAGCTCTTGGCATGCAGCACGAAATGTTGGGCATAGTATACCGTTAACAGTTCGCAGTGATTCAAACGATGTTGGCCCACGAACGTTCACCAGCAACAATCGAAAATAAAAGCATTCATCATTCTTCGGATGAACAGTGTAAATACGACCGAGAGCATCTGTTGAACGTAAACCCCGATGACCATGAACTACATCACCTTGTTTCCGACGTTGAAATTTCTTCAATGAAGCATTCCAGATGTAATAACGTGGCATTTCAGAGTAGTGTAATGTCTTTGCAAACGGATCGCTTTCGCAAATCTCAAAGAAACTGGTTAATGTTGTAGCTGGTGGTGTTTCAGCACGTTGAGCAGCATTTGATGCGTTAAAATATACTCTTTGACCATTCTCTAGATGAACTGCCAAATGTAAAACTGTTGGATGACGTTCGTAAATAGGGAATGAGAATATTCGCCAAATCGCCTCGTTACAGTTTACATATCTACCAACTTGATAGTTTGTAATTTCATCTTTAGTATTGTTAGTTTGTATTCCAAAAACTGCCATATCGCTACCTTTTGTGACATATTTGCATATGTATTTAATGGACTTTACTGAATTGCAATACTCAATGTTGCAATGTGTCTTAAATGTTTTTGAAAGGAGTGGAGAATATGGAACAATCCAACTGTTGTCAACCAATAAATCAATTCCTTTTACTTTCGTTGTGGTAGTTCGGCCGTCATTGTCAGGTGATCTACGGCGATACTGTGGATAACCATCGTTACCAGTGATGGTCTCTGCTGTAAGATTACGTGGATATCGCTTTGAACACTTGCCGTCGACCATGCAAGGTGATAGGGGATTAATGGCACCGCAAGGTCCATGTATCATATTTTTGATCACAACATCATGTAGTTCTGGATCAGTTGCAGAATCAGGAATCTCGGCACATATAATGTCATCGATTTGATCTGGTCTAATTTTTTCAACCAACCAAATAAGAATGTGTGCATGCGGCAAACCTCTTTTTTGCCATTCGATAGAGTACATCCAGCATCGCATATCGCCGAAGATGCATAGCTTAACAATGTAGTTCATCAGTGACCGAATTTTTTGCTTGAAGACTCGTGCGGTGATGTCATGCCGATCACTCGACGTTTGTCCGGGAAGCAGTAATTGAAGAATTTCTATCCATTTTGGATTGCACGTAAAGGTAATGAAGAGGTCTGGACGACCGTAATGACGGACATATGTCATTGCGTCTTGGGCATATTCATGCATATGACGCGGGCTACCTGTGTACGTCGCCGGTAGAATTGTCAGTCGACCAACAGTAGCTGCATCTCCTTCAGTTGTTATTGCATCACGTAAATGTATATACTGCTCCGAACGCAGTTTGGCTTGGTTTAACCGAATGAAATTTAGGGGCTCCGTTTCGATTTTAACGTACATGTCGACGCAATATTGCTGAAACAGTCTACGAAATCGTAGCAAATAGTTGTCACTATTGGGACGAATCATCAAACGATAAGCGTAAAAATTCATTGAGCTAAGCTTCTTGGTAGTTTCCTCACCATTCAACGGGTTTACCATCTTGATGTTGAAGTGGTATCCATCCTCTCCTTGCCAAAACATCAGTGGATACTGCAACGTGTCATATGATCGGTGTGTTTCATATATTCTTTGCAGTTGTCCAGTATCGCGACGTGTAAGTATAATATCGCGAGTTTCCAGGTGTTCCCCAACTATTAGAATCGCAACTTCATCTACTGTTGGAGCGTTAAACCTGCGTTCGTGTGTTCCTACTGGAAGTTTATCTGCTCTGATCACCACTTTGTGATCATCATGTGACATGCGCTCCATACCAGTCTTCAACAGATTAATTAATACATGGTGTTCATTAAGAAGCTGCTGAAGACCTTGAAGGATTTCTCTTCTTAGTGATGTGTTGATTTCTTGTCGTCGATCAAGCTGCTCCTCAACGTTGCCCATAAAATATATTTGTAAGAATTTAAAATCTCCACTTTCAGGAGGAAGCAATGATCCAATTCTATGGTGGATTTGGCCTTGAATTTTGAATGTTGGATTGAATCCAGATTTTCCAATAATGTCTGCTCCGAATGAAGTCATCTGGAAACATCCATTGTAATTTTGGGTATTTGCTAAGAAATGACGTGATTGAGGTGTTTCACCACTAAGCAATGAGTTCAATGGCTCAGGTGGTAGAGTCAATATTGGCAGTTTTACTTTGCCACTAAGGCAGCACAATCCGGGAGTTTCTCCAGCAAACTTCAATGCTCCGCAGTGATCACAAACAATCTCCATAGGGCCAATGTCAACCGAAGGGTGTGAGCTGTAATTCATTGTGGAATCGTATTGAAATGCAGCTAGTTTCAAATCAACACGTGGAATATTTCTTCTTGCAAATCGTTGTTGATCTCTTAAAAAAGCCCGACGATTCCTCATTGCTAATCGAGCAGTTTCTCGGGCTGCATCTCTTTCTTCTGGAGTTAGCGTGGCACGACGTTGCGCCATATTAACTCGGCATTCTTCTCGTGCGATTACACGATCCTCTTCATTCAATTGATTTTCAGTGATCTGTTGCCTAACTGAATTACGGCTACGTTGGGAAAGGTCAGATACTCTGGGTCGGGGCATTGTTATAAGAGTATCACCCCGTAATAAAAAGTATAAATAAATATTTAACAATTACATTTGACAACAAATATTCGTAAAAAACAAATGGAATAGAAACCTATTTGATAGCTCTCATTTCTTATGCATAGATTTGTTTTTAAAAATTAGGTTATCATTACAACAGCTGTTTCCTTAATTTAATTTAATCAAGAATTGACAAACATGGCATGGTAAACAAAATAAAACATTCTTCAATAAGATTAACATGTAAACTGCAAAGGGCCATAGGACGCTTCCCTTAAGGCTTTTTGAAACGGAAACAGGCTATTATGTTTTCTAGTACCTAAGGAATATCCCTGTAAATTTTCATGCCAATTGGTTCAGTAGTTTTCTAGTTATAAACGCTGTAACTAACACAACTTTCTTTTATGTATATAGATTAATATGGAAATAAACGTTAATTCATTCATTCATTCAAATAATTTATTCTTAGTTAATAGTAAACAAACTGACCATATATCTGCTGAGAATTACTTTGTAATGCTTATGTCAGGCATTATGTACAATAAACATTTGTCTATTGTTTATATTTACTGCCAATTAATTACAATATTAAGGTGCATAGTTATCCGATTTTCCTGGTTATGTACTCCTTAAAAATTATATAAAAAGATCATAACTTATTTAAACGCCATTGATACTTTTATAGAATTTGCATCGAATTTTAATGACTTTGCATACAATGTTAAAATGTTATAACAATAATGAGCTACACATTCATTCCTTTCTTAAAAATATAGTGCAAGTAAATTTATGATGCTATTATCACATACTCTAGGTCTTCAGGTTCTTACCATGTAAAATAAACTTAGAAATTGTTGCTGGCCTTTTAGTTGCACTCTAGCTGACCATCTTCTGGGTGGGCTGCTCTCTGATAGGAAATGCAGGTTAAAATATAACCTCGTAAGGTTATAGTTTACCGAAACATTTTAATTTTGATAATTACAATCAGATTTAAAAACAGATAATAATTATAATCCTTTAGAAATCAAATTAGGTTTTACTTGCTGTTTCTGCCAGTTGAGAATTTTTGGTAGTGTGAAGATGTTTAGGAGAGAGGTTGCGAGTTTATGGTATTCAAATTTAAATAAAACAAAAATAAAATTCAAATTCATAAATAAATAAATTTAATAAAATTAATTGGTCTGTTATATTAAAATTTTAATAAGTGTATAAAACTTGCAATAGTTAATGGCTTTTAAAGTTGAGTATTTTTAAGGATCTGAATTCTATTTAAAATAAGGGTTTGCGACTCAGGATTAATAATACCCATTTCATCCAAGTCTTCTTTAGTCATTGTAAGAAGTATCCAGATATCGAGCTGTGAACAATTAAAATCAATAATTACCCAGGAAAGACAGAGGAGTGAAATCATATTTTTTTTTAATTGCTTAAGGGAAATTAATAATAATTTTCATTAGGTCAAACAAAATCAAAATGGCTGCAGCATTAAATTAATAATTTTCAAATAATATTGTAAAGACTTTAATAATGAAAATATATATTTTTATTGTGTTCTATAATGGGAAAACCCATTCACTTGGCAGTCAAATATTCAAAAAGACGTAATAGGAAAGCAGCTAAAGTGGTGAAAAATAAGTATTTTTAAACCTTAATAATGGAGAAATAATCGCAAGATTGTTATTTCTTTTTTCTTCTGTTAGTAATGAATACAAAAAAAGACTTACTCCGAAGGCTAGCTAGGATTATGGGGATCTATTGAACTTGAACATATCATTGGGCTGTGTTGAATGTCGTCTCCTTTTTCTTTGAACAAGTAAAGAGGTAAAAACTTTAGCCTGGAATAATGCAAAGCTGGAGAAAGCCGTTAGAAAGTCGGATAAACTTATAAAAATAAACATTTATTTTGATATTTTAAAATTACTAGTTTATTGTGTAAACTGAGTTTTAATTTTCTTCATGTAAATGACAATACAAAATATACATTGTACTTGTCGTTTTGGTGAAGACAAATTAAAGTAATTTGACAATTATTCATTAATTATGATTTGAAAAAATTACACAAGGTTGTATTTTTAAATAATTTCAAGTCTAAACGATATGTTATGACTATTTTTATTTACCTCATGCTCTCTAAAAGTTGGGAAATACTCCTGTAATCCTAGACTGAATAATAGATGAGAAAGGTCAATTCCGTTTGGTTTCAGTAAGTCAAAATTAAAAGAGTCCTCTTCTTCACAATTATCTGCATTTTGCAAATCATCATCAACAGACCTGGATCCCCTATAACAATGCTTTGATACAATTATTTTCATTTGAGTAATTCTCCAATAAAGAACTCAAACAAGAAGATGAATGCTTTAATCCTTGATGCTCTGTAAAAAGTGCACATTAAAATTTTTTTATTAAATTAAAATACTTATAAGGTAGGTGTTCAGTACTTATATCTTATATTTTAAGTCCTTTCTAATAGCATTTAATGTGTTAACACTTTAGCATTAAGAAATAGTTTTTAAGCCAAGAGCGCATTTTAAGTTGTATTATTTTTTAATTTGAAATATCTCAACAGAGAGAGAGAGAGGGGGATAACGCTTTCTAAAAGCGACAAAATCAGGCGATATGACGTAGTCAGTCGTCTTGAAATCTGATTGGTTGGAATGCACTGTTCTAAAAACGTTTTGCACCACGCGGGGTTTACGCCACCTCACTCTGTCTAGAAAACTCTGTCTTGTAACGTCCCTCTCACAGCGCACTTCTCTAATATACACTTTTGGAGGCCCTCTGCCTCGTGCTGTCTCTATATTGTTTCTCTAAATCTCTGTTAACCACTCTTAAACGTCTTTTAATATTTTTGTGTGTGATATTTTGTATATTAATTTCTTGTGTGAACTCCCGCCATAGTTTGTGCTTCAAGATCTTCTTTGTGCGTGCTTCCGTGGCAGATGAACTTTGCGAGAAGCGTTCTACCGCGATTCGTGTAAGAAGACTCAAGATGAAATGAAGTGAGAACTGTCGTTCGTTGGCGTTTCCCTACTTTGTACCAGGACATTGATGGACCTCGCTACCACCTCACCAACGGTTGTCTTTGGACCTTCCCTCATCTAATTGGAATATTGGACAAGGTACTGTTTTCATCATTTCATGTGTGTAACTTTAGTTATTTTTGTAAGCATATTGCTCGACATTTTGTCCCATTTTGTAACAACAAATTATCCACAAGCTCTCTCTATAGACATTAAGTTTTTTGGGCGTTTTTTTAATATAAAAATTCCCTGGTCCTTCGAATCAATTTAGATAAATATTTAATTTTCTCAACTCTCATTTACCGCTCATAGTTTTGGTCATTTCGAACCGGATTTCTAGGATACAGTTCTTTGGAAATACAGAAACTCTAATTTGTGGATAATAGAAAGCACGATTCACTTCAGTTTTCGCCATTTGCAATTGTTGTCTTTCTTTGCAGTTTGCGAAGGCCACGCCCCTAGCCCAATACCAGGCGCACTGCTTACGGAGAATCACGAACTTCTCCGAAGCGTGCCGATTCGAGGTTGACAGTATTGATTTTTCCAACCCCCTCACTCTCTCTGACTGTCTGCAGCACATCCGCTCTATAGCGCATGCGTTGACAGTTGTCAAATCCTGTTTGTTTACTTTATTGACAGTACGCTACTCACATACCTTGTGGTAGTTACAGGCATTAGTTAATGCTTCTCATTATAAGGATTATAGCAATGGCTAGTTAATTCATTTGTGTATTAACTTAGAAATATAAATTGAACTAAATTGAATAATCTTATATATATTTAATCTTAAATTAAATTATTATCTTTTATTCTATTTTTCTAATTAGCATTTGAAGGCTAATTAAATACAAAAGGTGTTTTATACGGCTTTTTATTGTACAATATATTGCTTTTTCATTCCTTTTTTGTGAGGTCAACTATTGTCTTTTATTGTGTATAGTCAATTAGCCTAGTTTAAGTCTCTTTTGGTAAAGCAGTTAAGCTTTATTAAACACACATTTCTCTGCTAGGGTAAACAAATTTTGTTTAGCTAATTACCTAATTCATATTTATTGTATTTGTGCTGAACTAATAATTAATTAACTAACTATACAAAACTAGTTATGTACACTTATAGTTTTGTACACTCTCTCTGAAATAAGCAAGAATTAGCTATTTATCATGTCTCTCTCTAATGTGTTATTACCATAAGCTTATTGGAAGCTAATTAACTAAAAATAATTAGTTCTCTGATCTCTCATTGAAAATAAAATTTATACTTTTCCTTGCTCTCTGGTGTTCATACACATTGCTACTAACAAATCTAGCTATCAAAGCAAAGTTCTCAGTGGAACCAATCAAGACTGCAATTGTTATAACATTGCAGATTAAGCTTACCTCACACTTTGAATCTCTTATTTATTTGTTTGTTTATTGTTCTTATTGCAAAATAATTTGTGATGTCTCTGCCGATATTTTAATACTGTAGTAAGTAAGTCAAAATAGATATAAATAAAATATGGAAAAATGTATTTAGCGACTTAGTGCTCTGCTCACAATAGTGTCTTGTATTTCATATCTACATTTAATTTTGTTTTACTACTTACTGTATCTGAAAAATTCAAAATGGCTCCTAAAGTTTCTGATTTCAAGGCGGCTCTCTATACTCGTCTTACAGCGTTAACTAAAGCGCGCTTCGCTAAAATAAAAACTCAAGTTGAAGAATTCGCTACGCAAAAGGAGCTTCTTACACCTGCTCAACTGAAGAGCTTATCAACCGTCTCTAATGAAGTCAAGAAAAAGAAAGCTGATTTTGAGGCTAACCTGCAACGAGCCTTAAATCTAACGGATGATGAGGCCATTGAAGACGAAGTCTTAGCGGAAGATCAGGACTCTATTAACGAGGTCTACGCTCATATTCTTGGTATAATCGAAACGCTACTTCCAGTCGAAGAACCCAAAACACCCTCGGCTTTGAGTGACGTCAGTATGACTCCTCAGGTCTCTAGTGTCTCTCAGGTCCGTCTGCCAAAATTAGAGTTACAAAAATTCTCGGGCGATCTTCTGACTTGGACTTCCTTTATCAATTTATTTGATACAACCATTCACCGTAATGCCAGTCTTAGTGCAGTAATGAAGTTTCAGTACTTATTGAGCGTTTTGAGCGGCGAACCCTTAAACCTAATTAAAGGACTCAATCTAACCTCTGCTAATTACTTAATAGCATACGACCTCTTACGGGATCGCTACCATAATTCCCGGAGGTTACAAACTCTCCATTTGAACCAGTTACTGGACCTGCCTCAAATTAGTTCGTCCTCAATCAAGGGTCTCAGACTATTTGTCAATCAATTTACAGAACACTCTCAGGCATTGAAAGCTTTACATTGTGACGTAGGTGAAAACAATCCGCTCCTCTCTGCCCTCATCCTCCGACGTATGGATGCCGACTTACGAAAAAAGCTGGAAGCTTCCCGGTCAACCTCTTCGAATGACACGTCTGCTCACTCGTTACCGGAAGTCAAAGAAATAATAACATTTTTGAACACTGAATGCAACCAAACTGAAGATGCCAATATTCATAACGTTCCGCAGGTAAAGGCTTCTACCTATGTTCCTCCTCACGCCCGCAACAAGGTGACTGCGCCAAAAAGGGTGAACTTTCGCTCTAGTGATGTTTCAATGGTCACAACTCACTCTAACTCCGCTCAAACCAAGACTATGCCTCCTCCATGTTTCATTTGTAATCAGAGTGGACATAAAGTCTATTCATGTACGGTTTTCCGTGACAAAACTCCTCAAGAACGACATCAGCTCGTCAAGAGACATAAGCGCTGCATCTCATGCTTAGGCGCTCATGAACTCAAGGAATGCCAATCTAAGGCCACGTGTTACAAAAAACACCATTCATTGTTACACTTTCAAGCTGCCTCGGGCAATGCTGCTAATCAGCCCGTCCGTAGTAACACAGTTCATGACGTCTCCAGTACACGTCATCGCTCTAGTGAGAACCATAACGATTCTCAGGTGACTCTCGTTTCTCAAGATTCACCCCCCTCTATGCCAGATTGTTACACCGTGCTGTTGGGCACCTTACTGGTACAACTAAAAACTCCTGAAGGTAGATCCCATGTATTTAGGGCTTTACTTGATTCAGGGAGTATGACGGATTTAATTTCCGAACGTGCCGCTCAACTCTTGGGAGTGCGCCGTACTAAGTCTCAAACTCACATCTCTGGCCTCAGCCAAAGCACAGCAAAACCAAAAGGTCAAACGCATCTCACAATCAGCACTCTATCTGGTCTCATCATTGCTCCTGACCAGCCAATGTTAATATTGGATAAATTGACCGTGGATTTACCCAGAGTACCTCTAGCCCCAGAAGTCTACAATAAGACTCAGAAATACATTCTCGCTGATCCCAC
This sequence comes from Stictocephala bisonia, assembly GCA_035578905.1. Taxonomy (NCBI): domain Eukaryota; kingdom Metazoa; phylum Arthropoda; class Insecta; order Hemiptera; family Membracidae; genus Stictocephala; species Stictocephala bisonia. The sequence goes on along the minus strand of JAQJVL010003559.1, from coordinate 3,833 downwards.
ATTCCATTTACCTGGACGAATTGACGTTATCTTAGGTGGAATTATATTTCCAAAAATACTCACTAATGAGCAATTCTCACTGGGGCAGCATATGCCACATGTAATTGGCACGCATTTCGGGTTTGTCGTATTGGGTACTGCTCCCAGCGCACCTTTCGCATCCACTCTCACCTCTACTAGCCTCAATGTCTCTCTACACTCAGCAAGCGACGCAGATCTACATTCATCACTTCAGCGGTTCTGGCTTCAAGAGGAAATTCCTGTATATTCGAAGAAGACCAAAGAAGAAGAACAATGTGATGCTCACTTCGCCACTTCTCACTCTCGAGATGAAACCGGACGCTACACCGTTCGACTTCCGTTTAAGGAAAATCATTCTGCCCTAGGATCGTCTCAGCCTATTGCTGAGCGTCGATTTCATTCTCTCGAGCGGAAATTAAACGCTCAACCTCACTTTTCTCAACTCTATCACGATTTTATCAGTGAATATCAATCTCTCGACCACATGGCCAAAGTTCAAAATCCTGATTTAACTAAGCCACACTATTTCCTCCCCCACCATGGGGTGCTAAAGGAAAATAGTTCCACCACAAAACTCCGTACTGTCTTTGATGCGAGTTGCAAGACCAGTACTGGTGTTTCTCTCAACGATGTCTTATTGACCGGGCGCAAACTCCAAACAAATATTTGTGACATACTACTTCACGTCAGGCGTCACAATATTGTTTTTTGCTGTGACATCCGTCAGATGTATCGGCAAATCCGAGTACATCCAGATGACCGGAAATTTCAACTTATCTTATGGCGTGACCATCCCAAGGATCCTCTCTCAACATTTCAATTGAACACTGTTACTTACGGCATGAATACCTCTCCCTACTTGGCGATCAAGACTCTGCACCAGCTTGCAGACGACGACGGTGGGAACTTCCCCTCCGCTGCATGCGTGCTGAGGACTCAGACCTACGTGGACGACATCATCTCCGGTGCGGACACAGAGGAAGCGGCCTTAGAACTGCAGGAGCAGCTCATCCGTCTACTGCGTCAAGGAGGTTTCGAACTCCGGAAGTGGGTCTCTAACTCTACTCGCCTACTCCAAGCTCTGCCGGAAGGACATCGCGAGTCTCCAGTGTTTCTGCAAGAATCTCTATCTCCGCAGTTCTCTATCCTTGGTTTACATTGGTCGCCTACCACTGATTGTTTCACATACTCTCTTAACATACCGCCTGACGAGCGCCCTACCAAACGCTCTGTCTTGAGCCTAATAGCCAAGATATATGATCCCTGTGGATTTCTCTCTCCTTGCATAATGCAAGCAAAATGCTTTATGCAACTTCTCTGGACTACAGGTCTGTCTTGGGATGAACCCTTGCCATCCGAACTTGCCGAAAAATGGCACTCATTCATCACTGACGCGCAGCACATTGTGCATGTCTCAATTCCTCGAGCGTTTCCACTCTCACTCTCTTGTGTCGTAGAACTCCATGGATTCTCTGATGCGTCAGAATGTGGATATAGTGCGGTGTTGTATTTCCGCTGCCAGCTTTCGACAGGTGACGTCATCATTCGCCCCATAATGGCGAAAACTCGCGTCGCTCCTCTAAAACGAGTGACACTTCCGCGTCTCGAGCTTTGCGGAGCGCATCTGCTCGCTAAGATAACAACTCATTGTCAGTCAATATTTAAGGAGACAATCACCCCTCAAACCACCTTTTTATGGTGTGACTCAACAGTAGTACTCACATGGCTACGAACTCCACCTTATAGGCTTAATACGTATGTTTCAAACCGAGTTTCCCAGATCCAAGAACTCGTATCACCCGACTCATGGCGACATATAGCAGGAACTGACAACCCAGCAGACTGCGCATCACGGGGCATTTCTGCCTCCCAGCTTAGGAACCACACTCTCTGGTGGACGGGACCATCGTGGCTCAGCCTCCCTCAACAGGACTGGCCCTCTAAGCAGTTCATACCTGTGAACCTCTCATCGTCCGATGAGCTCAAGAAGACTCCACTAGTCGTCCTAACTACCGTTCCGCAGAAGGACTGGGCCCTTCTGACGAATTTCTCGTCGTGGGACAAACTTGAGCGAATTTTTGCTCTAGTTCTGCGCTTCGTACACAACTGCCGTAGCGCTAATCGTCTCAAGGGACATCTCTCCCCATCCGAGATCTCCACAGCTAAACTCAAGATCTTCGGCCTCGTCCAGCAATCTGCATTTGCAGACGACATCTCGGCACTACGCTCTGGGCGTCCCTGCTCAACAAGACTTCAGCGCCTGAAACCGTTTCTGGACACGCAAGGCATTCTACGTGTTGGTGGGCGTCTCAACCGTTCTTCCCTGGCACACGACGTCCGTCATCCAGTTCTTCTACCCAAGAAACATCATGTTGTAAACCTCATTGTTGATCATCACCACCGCTCAAATCTCCATGCTGGACCACAGCTAACACAGTCTCTGCTATCCCAATTCGTGTGGATTCTCTGCGCGCGGAGCGTTATACGCTCACGCATTTTCCAATGTCTAACATGTTTTAGAAACAAGCCACGAAATCAAGCCCCACTAATGGGCGACCTCCCTCCGTCACGAGTGACTCCCGCTCGACCATTCTTGTCCACTGGAACAGACTTCTGTGGACCATTCAACGCAAAGGTGTTAAATCTCCGTGGCATTCGACACATAAAGGTGTATATTTGTGTATTTGTGTGTATGGTCACAAAAGCTGTGCATCTTGAAGTGGTGACAGACTTGACCACCGACGCCTTTATTGCAGCACTCACACGCTTGAGGTCTGTGTGTTCAATTGTTTTCCGATTGTGGTACGAACTATGTCGGTGCTGATAACGCCCTTCAAAATATCTTAAAGGAAACATTGTTCTCAACCGATTCGCAGAAAAGGTTGCTTCACTTCACTACTCCTCGAGGTATCGACTTCAAGTTCAACCCTCCTGCTGCTCCCCACCAAGGTGGATTATGGGAGAACGCTGTGAAAAGCACCAAACACCACTTACGTCGTGTCATGGGAGACCACATCCTGACACTGCCAGAATTTATGACACTCGTCACTCAGATAGAGGCCATGCTAAACTCGCGGCCACTCACTCCACTCTCCAGCGATCCTGCTGACTTCTCTGCCCTCACTCCGGGACACTTCTTGATTGGTGCCCCCCTAGCGTCGGTCCCAGAACCCGACCTCCTCGACGCACCGGACAACCGCCTACGACATTGGCAGTTGGTCCAAGCTCTACACCAACGCATCTGGAAACGATGGCAGCTGGAATACTTGCATACGCTCCAGCAACGTTATAAGTGGACCCAACCACGTGAGAATATCAAAGTTGGTGATCTCGTGCTGGTGCACCAGAACTCTCCACCCCTCTCGTGGCCTCTGGCTCGTGTTACCGCCGTACACCCAGGGACTGATGGTGTTGTGCGCGTGGTGGACTTACGCACTCCAAATGGACACCTTACTAGACCAGTGGTAAAGGTGTTTCCTCTGCCCACTGACTAAAATCTCTTTTCTAGTTCCGTGCCCCAATCTCTAAAAATTGTGTGACTTTGTTGTTGAAGCCTACAATGCTTCAAGGGGGCCGGAATGTTCAGTACTTATATCTTATATTTTAAGTCCTTTCTAATAGCATTTAATGTGTTAACACTTTAGCATTAAGAAATAGTTTTTAAGCCAAGAGCGCATTTTAAGTTGTATTATTTTTTAATTTGAAATATCTCAACAGAGAGAGAGAGAGGGGGATAACGCTTTCTAAAAGCGACAAAATCAGGCGATATGACGTAGTCAGTCGTCTTGAAATCTGATTGGTTGGAATGCACT
>JAQJVL010003558.1:0-58882 GCA_035578905.1 Stictocephala bisonia | reverse complement strand
AGAGGGAGCCATAGTAACACGTTACAATCTAGTTTTGATTGTATTTTAACAATGGTTTCAGTAAAATTCTGTAAAATATGTGTTACAGCTTTTAGGGAAAAACTATTTTTATTATTTATACCATAAATAAAAAAAAAAAAACTATCCGGAAACAGCTCATAAGCCTATTATGTTGAAATACTCGTAAGACCAGATTTTGTTTAACTTATCCCATACGATAAACGGATCTTTTCCGTTATACGTATATCACTATTTAAATATATTGAATAATACATTTTAACCATTGTTTGGTATAAATAACGGAACACGGTATTGATTGATATATATTGATTTAAAACATGTTTTCCTCATTTTCAACCTTTAGAATCCCAATACATCGAGGCCGCCCATATACATCGTGCCGCGGCAGTAATGGTTAGGTTAGGTTATTATATTGTAGAATGAACCTGTAATTTGTAAAAACATTCTACAATAGGCTATGCTAACCTAACCTAACCATAACTGCCGCGGCGCGATGTATATGGAAATATTTTGGGATTGCTGACACATAACGGAAAAGATCCGACATTAAATAGTGGTATACGTATAACGGAAAAGATCCCGATAAACTATCCCATATGTAAACTGGTCCTATATGATAAACTATCGTTAGGTGTAAGTTTAACCAATCTAAGTTACGAGCCAAAATTGAACCTAGCAGTACAAACATTCGTAGACTTCAAATGCTGATCACTATCTTCAGGAAATAAAAGCAGCAAGCGCCCACTCACCTGAAAATCATGTTGAATGACGATAGATGGAGGTAAATTTCTAACTTCAATGTAAACAAATAAAAAGTGCCATATTTGTTCATGTCAAATTCCGATAGGAGTAGCTGTTTGATTTCATTCAATATGCAAATGGGCAGTTATTTATTTTAAACCAAGTTTTCTCACAGGATTGTGAGCCAGTTCAGTAAATTATTATTTACATTTTATGCTTAATTGTGTTTTTTAATTTAATAATGAAATGTTCTTGGTGATGTACCTCCCTCTACAGACAGCAAGAATAAAATGCCAAATTTATAGTTTAGAAGTTTTACTGTGATATAGAGCAAATAGTTACTGTTTAAATCGCCTTTATGTGTTATAACAATAAAAATGTGTTAAATTGTTGATACTTTATTTGAACCTTAATTTCTATTATGAAGGAACTCTAATCAGATGAAGCATCAGACGCCTTTACAATAAGCTATAGACGGAAGTATAAATTGTTAAGAGTGTTCGATCAAAAATTATTTTTGAAAATTTTTTGAATAAAATTGTATTGTTAAGTAATAAGTGTGTAGAGGAAAAAATTCCAAAAATTTTTTACGTAGATGTGGCTACTTAAAGTTGCTAATTTGGCCTTTCTTGGTTCCTAATTCATGAACAAAATGTGCAATATATTTTATTCAAAATTTTAGAATATGTGTGGACAAATGGTACTAACTAACCTAGAGGTCATTAAAAATAATAGTAAAAAAATTGTTTTGAAAAGTTTAACCAATTATTATTTTATAACTGACATCTGAACAAATTTGAGTTGATATTTGTACAATTATCTGTGGCCGGAAAAGTAGATTAATAATACATAACATATTTATCGATAAAGTTTACAATAAATGAGGGAGTTATTCTCCGTTACCCTCTGAACATGCAGCAACAGTGCTATTACTCCCCATGCCAACAGCAAGGCATTCACTTTGCTACTCGTGGTGACAGTGGCGGCCAAATATTGAACTAAACTCCATCTAGCGCCGGCCTGAGCTGGTCAGATGAACACTAGGGTGATGCTTAAAAATGAAAATTAAATTTTTGTATGGGCCACCCCACTGTTTTGATCTCCCACTTGTAAAAAGAGTGTAAAATTTTTGTTTTTTATTTTGTTGAGTTTTAGGGGTTGCTACCGGCCTTTAAAATATGGAAAATATTTGTAATTTAGGCCATTTATATGGAAATCACTATATTACTCTTGTAGGATTTAATTACATTTATTATTTTACTTTAATCTGAAAGTTCAGTATCCCACTACATCCCCTCCAATTCCCAATCCATACCCCCTCTCCCCTCCATACCCCTCCTCTCCCTTCCCTTCCACTCCACAGTCAAGATCAGTGAGGCTCTCAGGCTGGCTGGCAAGCCGGTCAGTACATGTCCAGCAAGTGTATGTTTGTTCTACCCCTGATAATTAGGCTTTTGTAATTATGCTTTTTCTGTGTTACTTTTATTAACAAGCAAGTTACTCTATAGTGGCATAAACAAGTTATTTAGTTCAAAGTATCTATAGAGATCTCTATTTCGTTTTTGTTTCCTTATACACTTTGTATAAGTAAACAGTGAACAGTTTTTGTATATTGTTAAGTGATTTTTAATAAGTTATAACAATAAGATAACTTATTAAAAGTCACTTGAGATAACTTATTTGCAATAACTAAAAGAGTTCTAAAGATTTTTGTTGGTAGATTTATCATTACAGGGGTCTTGATCAAAACCTATGATGGCTACCAGTTTTTTTTTTTTTTTGTACAAGAAAAGACAGAAATATGGTTGGTTGGACAGATGAGTGAATCTTTTAGTAACACCAAACTACCTTCCAAACGAGAGGTGCTGTCAGTATTTTTTTTATTATAAAGAAGTTAATAATCAAACAATTTGTGAAGCTGCTCATTCAACTTCTAAAGACATGTTGGAAATTTGGAATAAGGCTAGAATTCCTGCAAAGCAGCACAAACATATCGTGGAAAAAATAGAAACACTTTTTAAAGAGTGGCAGAATTTGAAGAAAAACAAAGAAAATAAATGTAAGCGGTCAGATGGGTTAAAACTAAAAGAAGAAACGTGGATTGATGAGTTGGATGGATTATTCGATATGGCACATGCAAACGCCCTTGAAATGATACGTATTCAAGAGGATAGAGAGTTTTTGTTGTTACAGCGAGAAAAAGGACGCCCAGGTAAAATTGGTAGTGTAGACAAGAAACTATCTAAAAGGGAAGAACAACAAGAACGCAAAAGAGTTCGAATGGAGTTATTTAAAGCTCGAGGAGATGACAGTATAAAGACAGTCACTGAATCAACTATTCCTGAAATTTTGTCTGCTGATGAATCCTCTCAGGGAGAAGATGATGATTTCGAGGGCCCTTCAACATCCAATTCAGAAATGAAGCCCAAAACTGGAACAAGAAAAAGGGGAATGAAATGCTGCTTAACAACGAATTAGCAACAAGCTTGGATGTTGCAAAAATAAGTGACAGGAAAGCAGCAGTTGTTCTCACATCTACGTTGAACCGGCTAGGCTGTAATCCGGCAGAATACAATATAAACTTTTCTTCTATACGGCGACAACGAATTGAATGCAGACGAAACATTGCAGCGGACATAAAAAAAAAACAGTTTACACCAGACGTACCATTAACTGTGCACTGGGACGGAAAAATGTTAGAGGATATAACAGGCCATGAAGTAGTTGATCGCCTTCCGGTGTTAGTTTCAGGGAAAGGGGTGGATCAGATTCTTTCCATTCCAAAGCTTACATCTGGAGAGGGTGAACAAATTGCATCTGGAGTTTATGAATGCCTTCTCTCCTGGGGAATAACTGATCAAATAAAAAGTATGTGCTTTGACACCACTGCATCTAACACTGGACTTTTAAAGGGTGCTTGTATATTACTTGAACAGAAAATGGACAAGGAAATGCTTCGGCTAGCATATCGGCATCACGTTTTAGAAATTGTGCTTGAATCTGTTGTTCAAAATGAAATCGGACCTTCTTCAGGACCTGATAATTTATTATTTAAGAGATTTCAAAAGAACTGGCCCAAACTCAATAAAGAAGATTACTTAACCATTGAAAATGATCCAGAAACTTCAAGCAAAATCCAGGATTATAAGGCTGGGATAATTGATTTGGCCCAAAAACAGCTGAATGATTTTCAGCCAAGAGACGACTACAGGGAACTTTTGCAGCTCAGCATAATTTTTCTGGGAGGAACACCCGAAAAAGGAGTGTCACTTAGGATGCCTGTAGGTCTCCACCGTGCTCGATGGATAGCAAAATCAATTTATGCCTTGAAAATATTCTTATTCAGAGGGCAGTTTAAATTGACTAAGGCTGAAAAGAAAGGACTGAGAGAAATTTGCATCTTCACGGTCATGATTTATATCAAATATTGGTTTCAAGCTCCATCAGCTTGTTCAGCACCACGGAATGACTTAGAACTGCTTAAGGACTTGAAAAATTATGAAAAAATAAATTTTGTTCTCGCTCAAAAGGCAACAAACCAAATAATGGGGCATTTATGGTATCTCTCTGAAGAACTGGTTGCCTTTTCTTTTTTTGACGATGATGTATCTTATGAAACAAAGGCAAAAATGGTGGAAGCACTGAAAAGGGAAGGAGTTGAATTCTCACCAAAGCGCATCAAGGTTGATTTGGAAACAATCAGTAAGAAAAAACTAGAGGATTTTGTGTCTAGCAATACCAAGCGGTTTTTTTTCTATCACGGGGATTAATTCCAGTTTTATTGAGAAAAAAGTGCAAGATTGGGATGCAGACGACGAATATATAAAAAGTAAAGAAATAGTTAAGTCATTCAGAGTAGTTAATGACATAGCAGAGAGAGGGGTTGCTTTAATTCAAGAGTACAAAAAAATTCTAACACTGAATGAAGACCAAAAACAGTACTTGTTGTTACTAATAAAGACATTCAGACAAAAGTTTCCGAACTACAAGAAATCTACATTGTTATCTGCCTAAATGTATTGTCTATGATAATTGTCATTTATACAATGTTTGGAGAGACTGAAAATCATTAGTTTAGATTAAATTCTGGAAATTTTATGTCAGTTGTGAGCATTTAACTATTACACAAGTTTTTTTTTTTTTAATTTGGTACTTCTTACTTCTTAACCTTATTCATTTACTAATTAATAAAAAGTAGTTTTATTTAATATATGTATAAAACCAATACTTTTTGTAGTACTATAGGGTAGTAGACACATTCAAGTAGTTTTTATTTGAAATATGAATAACACACTCATTTCAGAAAATTTGTAAACTATCTACTTTCGAACAAAATTGTTGAAACATCGAAGCTCGGTAGCGACCCCTAAAATTTATTATAAAAATTTGGAAAAAATATTTTTTCTTTCTTTTACTGTATATGATAGAACAAAATAGCAGGGTGGCCCAAAAGAATTTCAGAAAAAAATATTTTTATGTATTTTAAGCATCACCCTAACGAACACCCTTAATGGTGTTGCCCAAAGCACCAGTGGAAGTTGTGTATTTTGATCTCAGGACTGTGTTAGCCTGATAGATGTAGACTATTGTCTATATTAACACTTTGCACACGGAAATTATTTTACCCTATTTTAAAGTAACACGTAATTATGTAAAAAAAAATAATAAATTTAATGAAATGTGAAGTTAATTTGTTTAATTTTTTTATCATTAGCTAAATTCCAAATGTAAAACACACATATTGGTAACTGCATGCAGAGCCGTTGTCTATTTGTGGTATATTCCTTTGATTAAAAAATTAAATGAATTCTTATTTGGACGTTTCCAGAGTCTTGGATGGAAAAGGTCTTGAAATCTAGATCATGATTTAAAAAAAAAAAATTATGATATAATTGATAATACCATATCACTTCTCGTCCTTCTATGTTTTGCAAAATTTCTATTAATAATTTTGTTCCAATAATTTACTCTCATTTCTCAGTAAAAGTTCAATGAGCTCTAATCACATAAGACAATTGTCTATTTCATGCGATATATATGTACACCCAATTTACTTAAACAACAATGTTTTGGTACATAAATCAATGTAAACTTAAAATCGGCAACATAAGATCACTGTAGAACAACAGTTTGGAAATATGACAGTTTATCAACCTATGTTATTGATACATTTTAATACAAGTGAACATAACACAACACACATTTATTACAATATAAGCACAAAATGCACAAATATATTACAGTACAAGAACAAAATGCACAAACATTGTACTTGTATTATAATATATTTGTGCTTATATTGTAATAAATTTGTGTTGTGTGACGTTCACTTGTACTGTATTTGTACCAACACGTTATATGCTAATTAAAATACTATACATTTTAAGGCACAGGGAAGTAAGCAATAAATGAATTTTAAAATATATTTTTAAATAACCTTAACTATTTTTGTCCAAACTTTTCTTTTGATTTGTTCAATATCTGCAGTATATTATATATTTTGATAGCTGGTCCATATATTTGATAAATGTGATAAAACAAATCTTTTAAAAATTCGACATTTTTTTAATTGAAAATAGTAAGATTAGTTTTCAATTGAATCGTACCGATTGAAAATAATAAGTTAGTAAAATATAAAAGTTCATACAGCAAATATAAGTAGCAAAATGATATGTCAGGTGTGGGGTTCGAACCCACGCTCCCAATCGGGAACCAGAGCTTAAATCTGGCGCCTTAGACCACTCGGCCAACCTGACTTGGTATGAAACTGTTCAATAGTACAATTTTGTTCAAAACGGATCAGGTTACAGATCATTTATATAGGGTGAAGGACACTAGATGTTTAATATTGTACATGGTATTTGGGGTAAAACAGTAGTTTTAGAAATGTTTTATTCAAATGTATCTTTAAATAGCGATCTTAAAAGATTTTTTACAATATTAGTGACTAACAAAGTCAGCTTTTCCAATAATAATCGAAATAAAATACTCAAAAGTGTGGTACTGGGTACTGTACATTCTTCAAAAGTGTTAAAGTTCCATCAGATTAAACTGTTTTTCGTTAAGATTGGTTGCCTTTTTTGTGGTTAAAGGTGCATGAAATTACATAATTTGTTAAGTTTTACAAGTTCACTTCTAACTTTAAGAGTACTTTTTACCATCAAAAAGCGAACGTGAAAGGTGTCAAACTATCTAAAAAATTCCCCTAATTAATCCGCTTTTACATTAGACTTAAAGAAAGTCTTTCATTGGATGACATAAAGTAGCTTTTCATTTTTGTAACTGAAAGCGTGGGTTTCAGTCATTAATTTGGTAAAAACGTTTAAAAATCGGTAGTTAAAGAGAAATTTGGATAAAAAATTCCTAAAACTACTGTTTTACTCCAAATACTATGTATAATAACCCAGTAAAATTTTAAACACTGTGCCAAATTGCCCTGTATATATAAAATCCATTCATCACTATTTCTCCAAAACTATACGTCCAATTGACTTTAAACTTTGTACATATGTTTATCTTGGCCGCTAGAGGCTCACTAAGACTGGCCTTCAAGATTCCCATGGTGTTCTTATGGAGCTATATTGATTGATTGATTTTTATTTGATTAACAGCTGTTAAATAAAATAAAATTGAAAAACATTGTGGTGGGCTAAACTTTTAAAATTAATATGCAGTAGTAAGTTAAACATAACATCAGCTGTTCCAAATTGGATACAGTGTAGATTTTACAAGAAGATCTGGTTAACCTCAGTCCTCCGCCCAATAATTGGTGGAATCTTATAAGTTCCGACGACCGATAAGAAAAGTCAGTTGCAGATAATAATGTTACACTTAGTGTAAAAAGAGGCTGTCGGAGGTTGTCGGCCATGTTGGTTTTACTCCCATAAAAACAATGTTATTTTCTAACCGAAAATACGATCGCGCGTAACCAAGTTATTTTAAAACGGATTTTTCCCAAACAAATTGTATTTGGTCGAGAATGAAATTGCACATTGTAATTGCTTTTCGAATTCCTAATTAGTCTTATAGAATAAAATGAATATTTACTTTGATGTTTTTATTTCCACATATTTTTCGAAACTAGGCGTTTGAGTTCGAAATATGAAAAGTAAACCCAATGCGCAATATGATAACATTTGAAATGACACCTCATTTAAACTTTTGGTCAATAAATATCGAAACAATATGGATTCACAAATAACATTGTTCTTATGGGATTAAAACCAACATGGCCGACAGACTTGCAGACTCTTAAAAACAAACATACACAGAGTGGCAGAACTACCGCCACCATCGGTATGACCATGGATCAGCTAGTTGCGCGGTCTTAGGCGATGTTATATAATTTCTGTAGAGATTTGAATATGTTCAAAAGTTTAGTTTTGTAATAAGCGTGCTGTTAATAGACAATACATTCTAGTTTTACGGCTTTATGACTCGAAATTAAAGGAAAATCAGCTCTTTGGGTACATGAAATTAACGGGAGGAGAGATCAATTTGGAGATTCTTTCCCCTTTTTGAAGTGCTTGGGGAAACGAATCTTTAAAAAAATTATTAAATATATTTCCCTATAAAACAAAACACGATAAAAAGAATATTAAGTACGATGTTGTTATGCTAGTAGAGCTAATTAAGCCAACCCCTTGTTTATGAGATAAAAGTAACGAGGGAATAAAAATAAAATTATTCGCCAAAGGAGTTGGCAGGAGTCAGATTATAAAAGTAATTTACACTAGTAGACAAAGAAGGTTTATAGTTGGATTAGAATCTGAGTATTATCAGCGAGCCACGAGTAGAGCAATAAACCTATATTACTGCTTCAATGCGTCAATTGTTCAAGGCGCTTGCCTGCTGAATAACAACTAAAAACTTTTTTCATTACTTTACAAATATTTGTTTAATGAAACTTCTTATTATTAAATAGCTTAATTTACTTTCTAATATATGAAATGCAATAAAAAATTTTTATTTTTGTACAATTTTCCTATGTGAATACGTTGTATGTGTAGATATAATCCTTGATTTGGATCACTAACTCACTATACCTAGTTCTAAGTGTCGTAAAATTTTTGAAATTTGGACTGTACGTAGATCTAACCATGTACACCCTGGGAAAATTAAAAAATGCACATTTTTAATATTTTAGGTTAGTTTTGAGGAGGTTGAAAATATAAAATGTCCCATAAGAATAACATAGGCTGCACAACGGAAAAAACATGCGTTCTTTTACACAGTCATTTACATAAAATAAATAATTATTAGGTACAAATTGCATACTAACATTTACAGAAAGAAAAGTGGAATAAAACAGTACCAAAAAGACATATGGATTGTGCAATGATGAATTTACGATGAATTAACTACTGAATATGAAAAAGTAAGGCAGTTTGTAAATAAAATTTAGTACTGACCATAATTCTTTAATTCTTCTGTACTGCTTATATTTTTTATAGTTGCCAAAGTAACTTCCCTTTATTACTGATCACATAGTTTGAAAAATTAGCGCGTACATCTTTACCGATTTATCCTGTTTGCTTCGTCACCTTGATTAAGTCTCGGAATTAAGATTCTGACATTATCATTTCATCATCTTATCCTGCATTATCCACCATTAAAATTAGTATAGTATAGAATTAGTATACCCAATACACATTCCACATACCTGAATGTTCGGTTTAGTATATTTACACTCAAATTGTTATTTGGAAACTGTTTCGAAAAATGTCATGGCTAGGAAGTACACTATCAGTTACAAAAACATATGGCAATCTATGTGGAGTTAATGGACGGCCTTTTAGTGGAACAGTTTTGTGACTGAGGGATGTTTATTTTATCGAGAATTAATATTCTTTTAATATACCTTTACCTATACTGACAAAATTTCAAAACATGCTTTCACCTGCAACTAACTTTTCAAATACCTTATAGAATATGATAAACGTAAAAGAATGAGGAGAATCGCTTTGAATTGGTTTGCTAGTTTCCAAGTGAGTAGAAATGGCAACAGTTACAGCTCACATACAGTGGTCGAGAGTGGTGTGCCTCAAGGGTCTGATATAGACAGTATACTGTATCCATAAATCAGCGCCAATGACTGTACCAAATCCAGAAAAAAAAGACCAGAGTAGAAGCTTTGATGAATTTCTTCAGTTAACAGTATTAAAAGCGAGTCTTATGTTGATTTATATTTAGTAAAACCATACTGGTAATTATTTTAAAACTTTATATTGGTGAACTATTTATAAAGTCTCAATACAAAAATGCCCTTAAATAATTTTGTAAAAAACTGAAAGCAAGCTCAGACTATCTGATTAAAGTAATTGTTATTTTCCAATATTGGGACAACAGAGCCTAATATCAAGGCTTCGAGGAAAATTTATTACTGAAGCCTCTTTAGTGCTACGTATTTATATACGAGCCTCGTACATACACGACAGGCTTGTTTATTTTACTGGCCGCTATCGATCTCATTTTATTCCAAAAATATTGGAGAATCGATTTATGGCCATTTGGTTGCTGACAATCGACTTTTCATATTTTTTTCGCGTCAAGGAAGATCGAGGTTATTTTTGTCTGTTTGTTTTGTGAAGTTTGTGAGTTCTTTTTGTTGTTCAGTTATATAATGTTTTATTCAACAGAAATTCATTATACATATAAATAGTTCTTTATATAATACGTTTATTGTGAACTGTTGTGTTCCGTATTTATAATAAAATCATTGTTTTTAGTATAGCTAATAAAAACTTTGCCGCGAACGATTCCTTGCTACGCAATGTTATTGATGAAGAGCTGATGCTTCAAAACCAAAATACCTCATTTACTGTAGTAATTTGTTATTATAATAATGGTTTTATAGAAATAAAACAGTGCAATGTCACATACATATGATTTAATAGTTATTGCTTGTTTGTTCAAAACATATATTTCAAATGTCAAGTTCTCAACTAATTTTTGCGAGGACAATATTTGTTACATTTCCTCTATAATCCTTATTTTTTTATAAAAAACGAACAAAAATATAGGAAATAAGTTTTTCATTAGTTGTTATTTACAGTGGAATAGTTAAAACACGTAAATAATATTTAGGCACTATTATAGTTACAACATTAAAAATAATAAAATTTAAAACAATTTTTTATGAATAAAAATACTTTTTGAATGTATTTTCTTGTAATAGGACTATTCTATGTTTTATATGTTTTTGTTACAATACAAAACAAAAAGTATGAAGATATGACAACAAATAACGAATCTATGAGCGTTTTACCAAAACTCTAAATTTACGCACAATACTGCTTTAGTCGGTATAGCACTAAAAGAGTTAGAACATAGATGAAAAAGGAAACCCTGAAAATATAAAAGGTTATTGGTAAAAAAAGATTTATAAGTTTGTTATCTACCTAGTGTCAGATGTAAGCGGAGTCCCTTCTCCTCGAGACTTCCCGTTGGATCTCCGTGGCTAAATGATCATCCTGAACGAAAGTTGTAAACTTACGCAATCAAGTTGGTTTTAACAAGTTGAAACACTCCCTTCTCCACGTACCTAAAGTAAAATCAATATGAAAGAGTATTTCTCCCCACTACCTTCTTTTAAATTCCCTTCAACCACTTTACTCAGAGTAATATAATAAAAATTCCCTTTTTATATGAATCCTTATTCTTTAATTAATAATTTTGTTTTATCCAACTTCTATTATTAGTTGTTAATAATTAGTATTTTATCTTTCAACTAGTACGGTACAATGGCCAAACGGTTTACGCCTCGTTTCAATTGTAAAACAAGTTTTCGTTTGCTATTTTTTTCTTTCATTTATGACCTAAACACAGTCTTAAACTTCAATAACGCTTGTGGATTTATTTATTTACTTACACTTAACCTCTTAATGCCCGCACCATAAAAATATCTTTAAAAAAAATATTTTTTAAGACTATGATCAACAAGCTATTGGCGAATATCGGTGCAAATTAATAGTGTAATTGAAAGAAATAATATAGCCTTTGTTACAAACTATGCCCGAAATCTCTTTAGTAAACGTCAATAACTATTCTTTATTTTTTAACGAATGTCCCGAATTTACTTCGGAGCGCTCTTACAGCAAATGCTGGAACTACGAGGAGTTTGAAAATGCTAAGGACAATTGGCGTGATAATGTAAGCCAGCTGCAATTATAGCGACGCCTTCACTTCTTGCATTGTTGACACATCTCAGTTCGTTGATTGTATCTACTTGTTTAATATTGTGAAACCGAGTATGAATAAAAATATTACTATCAAGGACTTCATATTATTGTTTCTTGTTGTTAATATTGTTATTTCATTATTTATATAACTCCTCAGTAGTATTGTATTGGATTGTTATTTGAACCAATTCATTATAAGTACCTCTTCATGCTGATTTCTACCTCAACAAGTAATTGTATTGAATGTCGTGTGTCAAACGCAGTAGCGATGGCAATACCGCACGTCAGAGCTACACTCAAATGTCATTACTGTCAGCGCGCTCAGGTCAAGTCGGACGGTTCGTAATTCATTAAATAAAGTATAATTATACCAATTACGGTCTGATTAACAAACATGAGAGAATTATATAGTATTATAACTGTCCTTAATAATTAAGTATTATTAACCATAGTTCCGTGCATTACTGACAACAAAAAGTGACCATATGTAACGATTGGAAAAATAAGGAAATAAATACTAAATGTAACTTTAGAAACTTATAATACTATTTCAACAGTTTATAGTTTAATAAAGGAATAGCTCGCAGAAAATGTGCAGAAACAGTACTGATACACTAAAAGTTTATTAAAACATTAAGATAGCGTGTTATACGAAAACGTTATGTAAATATGGTTGTACTTGTCGATTTAGTTAAACTATTGGTAAATGGGGAAGGAAGCAAAGTACTATTTTTAATCGATGAAATTATATGCAAGAAATGGTTTGGACACAATTTTACACAGATCTTTATATGTATTTAAGGTTTTAGATGCTACCATCACATAACATGGCATATTGTAGACCAGTGTTCCCCGCCTGCCCGGTCACTGGTGGAGGTTTTGAATACATCCTTAAGCCTTTGATCCCCAGACTGAAAGGGGGTTTCGTCTTGTGAAATAAGACATCCTTTAACTCAACTTTACAAACTTTGTAAGTCATTCAGACCAGCAATTATTTTAGCGAATTATTTTTCATGATACTTGGAAGTTCTGGTGAAAATAAAGGTAACATTTTTGTAAAAAAATATATACTATCTTGTAGATTTAGGTTATTTTTTAAAATAAATCATACGTATAAAGTAGTTTTAAGTTAATTACGATTTGGTTATTACTAAAAGAATTGGACTGATGAAATTGAACAGATTCCTCTCATAAACCAATAGGTTATGCGAAAATATAGTCTATTCATTATGACTTATGTTAATCTCTTACTTGTATAAATTGTGAATGAACGCGCATTTTAATATGAAGTAAACACTTAGTAAAAATATCTTGTGGTGAACCTTGAAGTTCAAAAAAGAAAAAAAAATATTTTTCATCTTAAATTTGTATAAATGCAAACAGCATACAATAATGTATCCCCCACTCTGCTTTTCATATATAAACATATGCGATAAACAGTCGGCATTAGTGACGTAGTGCTGTAACCCAGCTATAATGCCCAGGGACAAAGTGTTGAGAGGATTGTAGGCGATAGGATCTGTTCTCGGTCCTTTAATAGCGGCTTTGCGTCCACTCAATGGTTGACATCGATATGGACACTACTACAGGAGTTTGGGTTGTCCACATTGGGTGGTAGTTAGGGTCTGGATGTTGTTTAGGGAAGATAACTGAGTATCATGCTTGTCAATTAGCTGAAAATCAGACCAGTCCTACGTGGTTGAGATGTCACGTAAAACTGTAGATCCCTTAGATGCCCTGGCTACTGGACTATTAATAAATTGATCTTTCTTAAAACAGTCAGACTTAGTTAGTAACAATGACTACACTCATTCATCAACTCTCATCATATGTAGTGTATAGGTGGCCGGGTGCGTCGATACCAAAGCACGTGGGTGGGTCAATATCACTGCGCGTGTATTGTATTGTATACAGTGCTACATCTCTCACTCACTTGGTACAACCATAAGCCATTTTACAACCTTTCTAGACCAAATGGACG
Source organism: Stictocephala bisonia (assembly GCA_035578905.1). Classification (NCBI taxonomy): domain Eukaryota; kingdom Metazoa; phylum Arthropoda; class Insecta; order Hemiptera; family Membracidae; genus Stictocephala; species Stictocephala bisonia. Next base: position 44,959 of record JAQJVL010003558.1, on the reverse strand, counting down.
GCCATAAACCCAACATACACTATAGATTATTTTTCTTACGTTTCTTTACAAAACACAAGAATGGAGCAATCTTTGAAAAACATAACTACGCTGATTACAAACTTAACAAGTAGGTAACTAAAATAAATATTTTTACATATTTACCTAGGCTATATCTCTAATATTGGCGTCTTAATGATGAATTATGAATACAAATGACGCCTTAGAGACTAATCTTTTAACTTTTCAAGCCTGGAGATAAATCTAATCCACAAAGATACAAGCTACGGAATTGGGAAACTTTCTATATGCGGGGTATTTTTCCGAATATCCCCGTGTTTAGTAAATATTATCTACCAAGTTTAGAACTAAACTAAACTTAAAAATTATGTACCTTTGATACTTTGTTCACGTGGTTTCACCTACAAGATAATAATAAGCGCCATCGCTTTAATTATCAATCGGCGCATTCTTTTTTTTAGGTTAGGTTAGCTTGTAAGCACTTTCTCCATGGGTTTTTAGGTTAGGATAGGATTAAATAAATATAAGTTGACGTTTTACTTGTTTATATATATATATATATATATATATATATATATTTATACATATATATATATATAATAAATTTAAATAAAAAATGTTAAAGGGTACTCAGTTTTTAATTTTATTACATCCTAAAAATACGTAAGTAGCCCTAATTTTTAACTTTATATATATATGTATATAAAGATATGATTATGATGGATGTATACAGACACACATGTGAACTTTCTTCTTCATTTGACTATCAATCATTGCTAAACAAATGCGTAGACACTCCGAAAAAGACCTTTTAAAGTCTTCTATACAGTACATTATTTTTAAGATTCTATGTCTCAAATACGATAAATCAGGTTGACCAGGCAACCAAATAAGTGTGAGGAGGAGCCACCATTGGTAGGTTAAATTCTTACTAAGCATTCTCTAGAACATAGAGTAAAAACAAATCTGGCAATATGCTGTTAATGGTGAAGTATACTTGAGGCCTGTGCTAACACCAGTCCCGAATACAAGTGGTTGGTAAACCCGTTCATTAAGGCAGTTTCTCTCTGTACCAAATTATAAACTGGGATCGATGGTGTTAACTAACTATTTATTAACACCCGATTGGCTAGCTTTCCCTCCATCACAGACATACAATGACGTAATTATGTATTTTATATTCTTACTTGTACGAATGTTGTTGCGTTCTGCAGGGACCATAGGAAAAAGGCTGAAGTTTGCATTCTAGCGAGTAATAGGATTAGGTTCCGTGCAAGTTGATGTATCTCAGTTCTATTGTGAGGACACTTGTCAGTGGCTGCGACGAGAATTGATCTTTCAAACATTAGGAGTCTCCTAGTAATTGATGTGTACAGAATTCTTGGTTATCGTTGTGATCAGTTCATTGACATAATAAGTAATTGCCTGGATTCAGTGTCTTGGATTGTTACATACAATATATTACTAATGTAATGTTATATAGTATATATGGACAAGATGTACAACTTATCCATCTACTGTATAAGTTGTGTATCAACTTATACAGTAGTTGTATCAACACCACTGTACGTGTGTGGGTGGGCGAGTGGGTCAACATCACTGTACGTGTGTGGGTGGGCGGGTGGGTCAACAACACTGTACGTATGTGGGTGGGTGGGTAGTTTGTATGTATAAGCCTTATGCATTACTAAACCACTGATCCAATCGTCATGAAACTTTGGGAATCCCATACACGCACAGTGATATTGACCCACCCGCCCACCCATACACGCACAGTGGCATTGACCCACCCGCCCACCCATACACGTACAGTGGTTTGTATAATATGATTGTTGATCAATATATTAAGTGAGGTTATTAAAACAAGGAATTTTATTCATAATATGTCTTCGCATGATTAAGGCACACGATCATGACTTACACCAGGGAATTTAAGCAGTCAAGTATCGTAATCGATAACATATTCAAACATTTAGATGAATGTTTGATCCGTAGTCGAGTGGTTATGGCTGCTCTCTCGGATCACCATGCTCAAGAGGCCATTGTTGATATTCCACCTACTCGGTGCGTCCTATCATCGTTCGGTATTAGCAGGTATTTTACTAATTAAAAACTCCAGTGTTTCCGTGCATACCTCAAAAGGGAGAGTTGGGATGAAGTTTTTAGGTTAAAAATATTCATGATCAATTTGAAGCCTTCCAGACATGTGTAAAGCATTACTTTGAAATTTTGTTTCCATGGAAAAAAATAAAAAAACGATAGAACTAAAGCTGTCATAAAGCCTCATCTTAATAAAGACCTTTACAGCTTAAGGGGAAACCTTCTGTTTCTGTATACCAATACCAAAGAACTAGATGCTCTTCATCCGCTCAGAGAGGAATATAGAAGTACCAGACGTAGGTAAAGGAAGGCTATTCAAGCTTTGAAGTCAGAGGCCTTTCTCAAGAAATTAGATAATTCTTCAAATAATGCAAAAACATTATGGAACATCATTAACCATAATAAAATTAATGTCAAGAGCAATAACTAAAGCATCTCTCTGTCATCTAAATACGGAGTACTGATTAATGATCCTTTTGCTATTTTTGACTCTTTCAATTCTTTTAATGCCAATATTGGTAAACAAGATAATGCACAGAGTATTCTGACATCAGTCCATGCACTTCCTAAACATACTAAATATTGAAAGATTCAATGTTTATCTTAAATATCTGAGGCTGAGGTATCCCAAATGATTATGGATCTTAAATCCAACACTTCCAGTGGTTTTGATGAAATATCAACTATACTTCTAAAACAGGTTGCTGATCTTTTATTGGATCCTTTGACTCATCAATTGGTCGGTAGCGTAGTTGGTTCAATCCCAGCTTCATAAGCTAAAGGTTGTCAGTTCGATCCCAATCAGAGTCATAACACATTTTGAGAAGGATCAGCTGATAACCACCGGCTGCTCATTTGTCATTGGGCTATTAATTAATTAATGACACTTTCTAAGGAATAGTCGGCCTTAGTTTGTAACAATGACTACATTCGCTCATCTACACTCATCACACTCATTCGAAATCCATATTCGCCCATATCTTGACGATCGGCGTCTTATGAATAAATAAATAAATCTAATAAATGTGTCCTTTGAGCCAGGGATTTTCCCTCGTTCACTTAAGTTTGGAACAATAAGACCCTTGTATAACAATGGAAATCGTCAGGAATGCAGTAATTACAGGCATATTACATTAGTATCAACTTTCTCGAAAGTTTTTGAGAAAGCTTTTTTAGAATCCTGAGTTTCATTGAAAATAATAATTTGCTTTCTAGTTCCCAATTAGGCTTCATAAGGGGAAGACCTACTGTACATGCTATAAATAGTTTAGTATCGTCTATTGTACAGGCATTAGACAGCGGTCACCCCTCTGTAAGAATCTTCTTTGACCTTACAAAAGCATTCGATATGGTAGACCATGTAACTCTGTTGAATAAACTTCAGTTTATAGGGATTCGAGGTGGGAAATATGAATGGATCAGTTCATATCTGATTGACAGAAAACAACTGGTCAAAATCCCTTTCAACGGTAGTCAGGGTTGTACGAGGTGGGTACAGTCTTCAGTCCTAAATGTTTACATTGGCGTACCACAGGGATCGATCCTTGGTCCCATCTTATTCATACTGTTTATTAATGACTTGCCCTCCTATGTTACAAATGGTAAAGTCTGCTTGTTCGCTGATGACACCTCAGTCTCTGTTTCAGCCCCCAGTCGTTCAGAGCTTGAGGTGGAGGTGTTCAAGCAGGCTAATATACTCTTACAATGGTTTAATGACAGCACAATATGTATTAATGATAAAAAACTAGTATTGTTGAGTTCTTAATAAGTAATCGAGGTGTAAAAACTATCTTTCATATGTTTACGATGAACAGGAAATCGATCCCTCTGATGAAACAACATATATGGGTATCAGGATTGATACATATTTAAAATTTAAATTACACATTGACTTGATATGTAAAAAAGTCGGGTCAGGAATATTTGTGTTGAAACGTTTTTCTTCTTTTATAGATAGTAAGACTTTACTTGCTGTATACTATGGGCTAACTTATCCTGTCTTGGCTTATGGAATTCAAATCTGGGGACTTTAGTCCAGAAACTAAGACAAAGAAACTAACTTTGTGTTCAAATTGCAAAGTAGGGCAGTAAGAACTATATTCGGTAAGCGTAGGGATTTTTCTTGTAGTTGTCTCTTTATCGATAGTAATATTCTTAAGTTTCCATCAATTTACATCCGCAGTGTTCTCCTATTTGTACACAGTAATTTTCACCTTTTTAAAACAGACAAACCCGTTTATAAATATATCAGGTCAGGCGTGAACATGACAACACTTCCACATAAAACGCACTTCTTCAAAATACATCTTTTGTTTAATGGGATCAAACTATTTAAAGCTTACCAGCCTCACTCAAAGCAGAACATAAAGTGAAAGTGTTTTGTAAAAGGGTCAAGAGGTATTTGGTGTCGCATTGCTTCTATAGCATTGATGAATTCCTGACGTGCCAGTCAGTTTGATAATATTTTATTTTCCTTGATTTGATTTGTACATAGTTGATTAGTTAAGAATACAATCACACAATGGACTTTTGAGTGACAATGAAATAAATGATAGTAAGTTTTATTTATTTCAATAGTTACACCATGTTTGTGACATAAAAGTTTAAAATTATACTCCTACATAACCAATAATAATTAATATAGAATAGTAAAAATATACGATCGATGAATATATATATATATATATATATATATATATATATATATATATATATATATATATATATATATATATATAAGTGAGATAATAACAAATTGACTGAGTACAATTTAAATAATCCCACCTCAGTAATCTTCCAGAAAGTATAACTGACAATTAAGGTAAACAACATCAGTAAACAAACAAATAACAACAAAGACTTAACCTAAGAAGTAATAATAATAATAAACATAAGAAACAATAACATTAAATAAACTTACAATAACAGTAACGATTATGATAACAAAATAACCATATAAATAAACACATGTAATTAACCTAACAAACCAGTTTTTTTTATCTAGAGAGAATTAAAGCTACATTTCTAAAACTGTAACGGATAACAATAAAAATATTTATAGTAATTGCATTTTTTTTTTATTTATTTTTTTAAAGTTTACTCGCCGGTTGACATAGGCCTACAGGCATGTGCGTCAATTTTATTCAACGAGTGAAGTACCAACCGTTGGCTCAGTGGGGATTCGAACCTTGGACCTTGCCCTCCGCAGTCCGAAGCCTTATCCACTGAGTCACCACGCCGGCTCATAACTAATAAATAAATAGGACCTTTTGAGTAAGGTATAAATGAGATTCTATTTTGTCAAATAATTGTCATAATAAAAAATATACATTTTGTAAATTGTGAGAATTATCTTCTTTTTTTTTTGTCCCTAAGATCCCAATCGTACACATCCATAATAATTATGCACGGGGTTTATCACGCTAACCGTGGTGTTTATCACGCTAACCGTGGTGTTTATCACGGTAACCGTGGTGTTTATCACGGTAACCGTGGTGTTTATCACGCTAACCGTGGTGTTTATCACACTAACCGTGGTGTTATCACGCTAACCGTGGTGTTTATCACACTAACCGTGGTGTTTATCACGCTAACCGTGGTGTTTATCACGCTAACCGTGGTGTTTATCACACTAACCGTGGTGTTTATCACGCTAACCGTGGTGTTTATCACGCTAACCGTGGTGTTTATCACGCTAACCGTGGTGTTTATCACGCTAACCGTGGTGTTTATCACACTAACCGTGGTGTTTATCACGCTAACCGTGGTGTTTATCACGCTAACCGTGGTGTTTATCACGCTAACCGTGGTGTTTATTACGCTAACCGTGGTGTTTATCACGCTAACCATGGTGTTTATCACGCTAACCGTGGTGTTTATCACACTAACCGTGGTGTTTATCACACTAACCGTGGTGTGTATAACGGTAACCATGGTGTGTATACCGGAAAGAATATTAACGATACCCTCGACAGGACCCTTAGTGTGAAATGACTAAACAATGTTCTAAAACGTAGGTGCCCAATCTCTATCACGATTGTAAAAAGTTTCTAATTTATATTTCGACGAATAAAGAATGTATTTAGGTGTTTCCAGACATAATATACAGCCTGTATATTACATACAATCATAAGTGAAATATAGTAGTACCCTGTTCGATTGTCCTCGGCACTCAAGTGTCGACGTATTTGTTCGGGCGCTCAAACAATCTGACTTTTTGTCGTATTGATACAGTGTCATTCGAGCCTTTATAAATGAAGTCCAACCTAACTCTTAGATCAATCTGTCTCACACACTGTGATGATTTGGGATTGAATCGACTGACACTGATATTGACTCATCAGAGACATTGTGTCATCATGATTACTACACAGGGTGGAAAAAAATATGGACACGCTTTCACAAATGTTCTATGACTACACTGGTAAAAGTCAAATCTTATACATCATCATGGTTACAGAGGACACACTTTTTGACACAATTAGTGACATTTCAACTTTTCAGGGGGACGGCCTACGCGGTATAAAATTAAAGGTCTATTCAATATAAATTAATTTCCGCAAATCGGACTTCGAAAGGTCCATCATTTTCATAGTAGCGGTCATTTGAATTTCAAAGTAACTAATTTGAACAATATTATTTTCCCACTCATACACTGGAAAAGGTACAACCCTTTTAAGTTTGGAATACACCATTGTTTTCAGGGCGAAAAGGCAATGTTAACAGACATGTCGCATGACTATCTGCTCATTAAGAATTCTTACCTTGACTCCCATAGCTTGGACCACAGGTTACTCCCAATATCACAGAGTACTTCAAAAGTTAGAGCACCTACCTATGTAAAGAATGGCATAGGCCTAATTAATTGAATAAAGATTTAAATGTAAATTGTAGATAAAAGTGGGGGGGGGGCGATTTATAACTATCCTGTATTACACGTGCAGTCTTTTTTGTCAACACAACTTCTCCTATATTTTTTGACCAATTTAAACAGTTGAGGTGTCAAAAATTTGCCTCTGTTTGTAGCTTTGCAATAAGATCTTCCACATTTACATCCTGAATTGTGAATCCCTCAAAGAACGTATTTCGGCCTTAATAATAACATGGAGAGAGATTATATGAATCGACACTCCAACAACTTACAGGATAAGTACTGATAGTTACAGACGGGAATGAACGCGGCACCTTGCCTAACCCTGGCTTGCAGGCGTTCTACAGGTCGTATTGTAGCGGGCACACCGGGATATTAAGTCGCATTATAACGATGCCATTATTGAATATTTTCTATATAAGGTATTTTTTTACAGGTAACAACACTTTTTTAAATTGATATATTGTTTAACAAATCACTGAATATTATTTAATTAATTTGTGAAATTCAACTATCTTTACTACTTATTTTTCCCTCAACATTTTTATATCTGTATTATATATCGTGTTATGAAAAAACTCCGTAGTCTACTATGGTAAAGAACACGTCATGTTAGCATAACAATTTAATATTATAATATTACTTTAAAATAACTTACTATGTTTATCAAGGAATATTACGTGAAAATTTCAGATCCACATAAACAAACAACAAGGGTTTACAGTTGAATTACACATAAAGTGCTTTATTTTACTTCGAAATAAACGCTTTGTACATTTATAAAATATAAAAACTGTAAAAATATTATTTTGTGTTTAATTTAAAATGTGTACTACATAAATTCGTTAGGTCACATATGTTAGTTGTAATAAACATAAAACGCCTTCATTATTTTAGATACTACATGTGATGCATGACTGTACGATGGACGGATCCGCGTTCATTCAAGTCTGTTACTATCAGTAACAAGTTTCCTTAAAGGGGTTAGAAGTTTGACACATTAATACATGCATTTTTTGAAACATCTCTTTCTAATGAATTTTCTTTAGAGTTAGTCATTTCCAAGACAAATACACATGATGACCATGTATTATTACCAATTACACATTCAATTGTTACTTATACAGTCCACGTATATGAGAACAGAAATAACGTTTTGTCTTGGAAATATCTTCGAGAATCCACAGCAATCGGGGTATTTTTAAAATAAAGTTAGTTTATGAAAATAAATTTAAAACGTTGGTGTCCATTTGAACCTTTACACGCAGTTAGGTCATACAGGAGTGAGCTTGGAGCATTATCAAACTCTTGAATGAAAGAGAAACAAACAGTTTTGGACAAATCTTCAATCTTGGCAGTTTAATTAAAATAAATGTGCCACAGAGGTCTCTTAGATGTTTGAATGTCAGAAGTTGTTTGGTTTGTTTGAGTATATTTTTGTAACAGAAGAGGCAAACAAAACTGCCTCAGTTTACATTCTTTTTCGAACTCTGTAATTATTTGGAGACAACGGAATTTTGTTCTAGATTTTATCAGACTGAAGTAAAATACGTGTTGGCTAAAACATAATTGAATTTACACTGTATCCCAAAGAATGTTCAATGCATACAAACTGTCAATATTTAAATGTACAATTAACTAAAATAATACGAAGATAAGGGTTTAACAACTTTACTAGTAAATCGAAACAACATATATAAATAATCAAGTCAAATTTATAGGTGTTGTCTTGGAAATCTCTTCAAGAAACAACATATAAATCAGAAGTTTTGTTTTAATAAAGTTATTTTATGAAAATAAATAAAAATATCCATCTTAACCTTTACACGCAGTTTGGTCACATGGGGATGAATTAAGCTACTATGTAATGTAATGTACTAGCGAGTGATTACAGTTATTTATTACTAATTAATTTGACATTATTAAAATTGGTGATTAATAATTATATTCTTGTCAACAATATTGATCATATTAAATGTAATATTCTTAATGTTTACAAAGAAATACTATGGCTTGTTTTCAACATACTTAAAAAATATATGCATATATATGCAATATAGGAATAAAAAAATTTAGAAGTGCTTCTAATAAATATTCTTAGATAAAAAAAAAACAAAAAATAAAATGAAGGACAGAAAGAATGAAGGATACTTTAAAAGCCATCAAGTCAACGAAAGGGCTCCAGGGACACATTTTCTTTGTATTTTAGGTAAAATATAGTACTTGTTTAAGTGAAACATTACTTAATTTACGATTCCCTCAATGGGAATATTAATTTATATTTTTTAGGTATAAAATAATGAAATTCAGTCGGCTGTAAATGCACAATACTGTATTATAAATACGTTTCTCAGGGGGGGGGGTGTAGTTTGTGTGTAAGGTAACTTACACAAGTTCTAAGAATGTAAATGTGGAACTAAAAGTTCCCCGTTAACTTTTAGGGAAATGTGTTTTTTAATTAATTAATTTAAATAAAATGTCAACACCTATAATATCAACAGCCGTTTGTATTAAAATTAAAATGTTATTGTTATTGCTTGATTTTTATATGTCTTATAGGTGTAAAATATGGTTAAGCTTGAAAGCCTAACTTGAACTTGGAATGACTTGGATTGAGACAGAACAAAAAGTTAAATAGGTTTTGCAGTCGTACTTTACAAAAACCATAAAACGAGGAACAACTGAATTCATTGAAGTTTTTAGAGCTAAACATTTCACATTATCACAGTACAGAATTGCAGGCCTATTTTATTGTAATTTTGGCTTCATGGTTCAAATTAATGTAGGTCAAACACTGCGTGTTTATTTAGTTACAAATGCAATTGGACTATCCTTATATGTAAATTAGTGAAGCCGTTTGTTGTCAACGAAACTCTTCCCTCATATCTCTAGACCTATTTAAACAGTTGGGGTGTCAAAAAAATTGCCTCTGTTCGTAGTTGTGCAATAAGGTATTAATTTGTCAATATTTTTCCTACGAAGGCTATGGGAAGTCGTCAAAGTAGGTTTTTCGGCCATAAGGATAACATGGAGGGAGATTTAAATGAATCATAAAGTAACAGCTGTTCAAATGTAAATAATGCTTTCCAAAAGTTATAAAAGCTGTTGGAATGTAAACAATGGTGTTTGTAATATTAAGGAGGTTAACATTTCATAATTTTTAACCAGCGAAAGTTGTAAGCATAGTTTTATTCACATTCGATTGTAGGGCTCCGCTCTGCTGGACTTAAGGTTTCAATGGTAATATAATACAGTTATTATATTTATGTAATTAGTATTCACCTCTTAAACAAAAACAAAAGAAATGAACATGTTTTAAACAAGCTAAGTAATATCACTGGTTGTCAGTGATAATAACAGGTAGCAACGCAAGTAATGTAAGTGAGATGATGTACATACATTTAATATTGTTATTTTAACAGTTAACCTATTATTACCAGGGGACACCCCTGCACGCTTCAACTGCCAACCCCCTCCCTCGCTGCGCTCGTGACATCTCGGCCTTCGGCCTCGGCATGCAAATTTGACAACAAATATTAGTGGTTAAACTATATTAAGTAAAATCATAATACAGTATGTACATTTATTTCTAGTAGCTCACACATTGATTGCACTTGAGTTTCAACCTATTTACAGTTTAAATACGAACACCCAATTTTATTACTAAGATTAGGATCCATTAACCTTCTCGATATGATAAACATCATTGTGTACATTCTAACAGCTGTTAATATTACGTAACTTATACATAATTGTGTACATTCTAACAGCTGTTAATATTACGTATACATCATTGTGTACATTCTAACAGCTTTTAATATTGCGTATAAATCATTGTGTACATTATAACAGCTGTTAATATTACGTATACATAATTGTGTACATTCTAACAGCTATTAATATTACGTATACATCATTGTTGATATTTTAACAGCTGTTACATTATAACTTATTTAAATCCTTCTCCATTTTATTCTTATGGCCAACATTTGTGGTTTGAGGGCTTTCTGTAGCCTTCATGGTAAAAATATTGAACAATTGAAACAATTACGAATAGAGGCAAATTTGTTGACACTTTAATCGTTAAAATTGATGAAGAAATAAGGGAGGAGTTGCGTTGACAAAAAACTACTTTTTAGAGACAAAAAATATAAGGATTTTTAGTGAAAAGTTACAGGATGATGTTAACGAGTGGCGAGTGACAGGGTTATCTCGTTACATTTTGATAATTAGTCTAGAACACTCCATTTCAGACTAATAGCTTATATTTTTTAATTTGTATATGTACAAATTAAATTTTAAAACTAACGTTGTGAGATTTGAGGTTAGATGTTTTAGTATAAAATGTATAACAAGATGAAGGGTTTCACAATAAATGCCCTTGGGAGGATCCTGTATCCCGTGTGTACCCTTCGTGTGATCTGGGAACTGTTTTGAGAATAATTGAACAACAACAAACCTGGCATCACCAGGCTGGGCCGGAGTGTGTTTAGGCCCTCTGTCAACATCCCTGACTATTATTTTATAATAGTTTACAAATTATAATTACAACAAAATCATTTTTGATTGTGGAACTACAATTTAAAATCTATTGCTTAAATAGCATATCTTGGGGATGAAATAAAATTACATTATTACTTCATTAACATGAAGTTTTGGTCATGTTCTTCAGTGTTTAAAAAAATGAAATGGAAAGAACACCCACTATTTAGTCAATGAATTGAAGTAATATAGTTTAATTTTACTTGATTAGTACTTTATACTATCGTTCTATTAATAAAATATTGTGTATCTTTTAACTGTATTATTTGGCCTTAATCAATAAAAAAACTAGGAGGAAAAATAATTGCAATTACTGTAAGACACTCTGAAACAGTATAAATATTTTATATCTATTAATTACTTAGTTTTATTGAAGAAATATCTACCCAATATTTTTGTTTTTTAAATTAAACTTCACTTGCCAGTTCACATGGGCCTGCAGGCTTGTGTGTGAACTTTATTCAACGAGTGAAGTACCGACTGTTAGCGCAGTTGGGGATTCGAACCTTGGAACTTTTCGATAACTAAAACCATTAAGTTGTAGTTCAGTTTACTTGAGTTAGTAACGGTGCTTAGATGAACGTCAGTCTGTACTTGTTCACATCTTGACGTAACACCAATGACGATGTGAAAAATAAAATTAAAACTTACAGATAGTTTATAAATAAACAAATTGTACGCCTACAGATTAAAGTTGATAAGAATGCGCAGCGACGGTTTATGTTTCAAGAACAGTCAACAATAAGAGAAATAATTGCTATCGGAATACTTATGAAGACTTAACTTTCTTTCAGATTAATAAATTAAGTACCGTATGTTAGTTGATGAAGTATTCGATTTTACCTAAATATTCTTTTAAAATCTGAAATGTATAGTTCACAAGGAATATTTTTTTTAAACTCGACTCTTTTCTTATTTATAAGGTAGAGCTTAGACAGAAGCAAGGTATAATCATTCTTAATCCTAGAGACACATAATGTGCTCAGGCTTTTAACCAACCAACTTGAGAGTAACCGGTGGAAACACCATGAGTTTATGTGTTCCACCACATTACTACAGGTGTTAATAGTTCCATTACATTTAAGTCTAGTTGTATTCACCTCTCCCTACCTTTGAATATATGTCACAATATTTAACACATACATTTGTTGACATATCAACACGCCATCTTCACACAGAAAACATTACTTTCTCCCAAACAACTAATTATGATAATACACGACTTAATCTCAGCTCGTTATGTCACTTATTAAATCACTTTCATTCTGTAATCAACGTTCTTATCACTCATTATGTGACTACCTATACGGGACGCCGTACACGAAGTACACAGGACATGTCATTCATCTGCTTTCACGTAAAAAAATCATGAAACGCCTCTCCACTCACCCTACACCCAATAGTGGATAACTATGTGTCCTTCCTACAAGTAAAAAACTACACTAGCGTATTGTGAATAAATTATGTAAAATAAAACATTTTATTTCTTTCAGGAAAAAACAAAAAACAGTTTTAGAAAGTTATAATCAAAATTCGTAAAATTGTTATTATTATTTTAATCTCGGTAGTTAAAAATCATAAAAATTGTCACGTAGTGTATATTGAAAATGTTTTATTTATTCACTTCAGCTGATTTAGTACAAATAAAATTACTCATAATATTATCATCAGAAATGTTCAAGACCATAGGGTAAATCCTTAAAAGTGAATATTTTCCCAAATCCCAAAATTATGCGTTGCTAACTCATTACTAAATATGTTTACAGTTTATATCACGTCGGGAGCCAGTGCATATATACTATGAGTGTCGTCCCATACTAATTATATACACTTCATGTAAAGTTATAAGCACTTGTAAAGTAATAGTTTCATGAGTAACTTTGCATTTTTTATTTTATTATTTTTCAGAGTAAGCTTACATCTAAAATTGTTCGGAAGTGAGATGTTGAAGGCAAACAGAGGCTGGCCTGCAGGCAGCTAATCTCGCCCTAACTTCATAGCGGCGTCGTAAATTGAAATTTAGCAACAGGAAATTATTATGTTGAGTCTAGATGAGAAATTTTATGAAAAACTAAACGATTTTACTCAACCTACATATCATCTCTTATATATCTGAAATTACAATATTGTATTAGTTTTTACTTTTTTTTCATTCTATATATTGTAGATTCTATTTTCCTATAATGTGTAAGCTGAATATAAATATTTTGTTATGAGATTGTTCTATTAATTTAATGTGTATAATATCCTGTACTATTCATTATTATTATCATTCGTAGTTATTATTCTTCATTAATACATCGGTCGTAGAGATATTGGCGCAAAGGAGGAACGAATTAGAGTAGTAGATGGACGAGTGAATCATTGTTACTAATCATGGTTGATTGTTTCTTAGAAATAACCATTTATTAATAACCCAGTAGCCAGGGCATCTAAGGGACCGACAACATTCACATGGAGCCCGAACCACGTAATATTGGTCTGATTTACAGCTAATTGACAAGCATGATACTAAATTCCCTACACAATATCCTGACCCTTTTTTTTACCACCCAGCACGAGCGGACACCCCAGACTTCTCCAGTTGTGCCCACGTCGATAGCAACCACTAAGCGGACGCTATGTCAGTAATAAGAGGACCGATTCTGAAGCCTATCGTCTACAACCTCCACAGCACTTTTCCCCAAATAGTTGGGTTACAGCACTGCACCACTAGTGCCTACAATCTCCACCACACTTTGTCCCCAAGTAGTTGGGTTACAACACTGCTCCACTAGTGCCTACAATCTCCACCACACTTTGTCCCCAAGTAGTTGGGTTACAACACTGCTCCACTAGTGCCTACAATCTCCACCACACTTTGTCCCCAAGAAGTTGAGTTACAGCACTGCACCACTAGTGCCTACAATCTCCACCACACTTTGTCCCCAAGTAGTTGAGTTACAGCACTGCACCACTAGTGCCTACAATCTCCACCACACTTTGTCCCCAAGTAGTTGGGTTACAACACTGCTCCACTAGTGCCTACAATCTCCACCACACTTTGTCCCCAAGTAGTTTGGGTGAAAGCATTGCACAACTAGTACCTACAATCTCCACCACAATGTGTCCCCGAGTAGTTGGGTTACAACACTGCACCACTAGTACCTACAATTTCCACCACGCATTGATCCAAAATAGTTGGGTTACAGCACTGCTCCACTGGTGCCTAAGATACCAAACTGTATCCTCAAATAGTTGGGTTACAGCACTGCACAACTAATGCCTAAAATCTCCACCACGTATTGTCCGCAAGTAGTTGGATTACAGCACTGCTCCACTAGTGCCTACAATCTTTCACCACACTTTGTCCCCAAGTAGTTGGGTGAAACACTGCACCACTAGTGCCTACAATCTCCACCACACTTTGTCCCCAAGTAGCTGGATTACAGAACTGCACCACTAGTGCCAATACTAAATTGGCGTTCCATTCATGCAGACTAACGAGATGGAGGGAGTGCGATAAATTGTGTCAACACGTTTGATTGGACGAATATTTTGACTCAGTCGTAAGTTGGAAGACAACAGACCTATAGTAGGTTAATGTATAGGAAATCTCTCTAAAAAGCAATTGACAACCATACAATATTTATAAAATTATGTCTGACAATTCTAAAATCGTTTTGTGCAAAAAACTGAATGCAATTTAATTTGGCAAACAACAAATAAATTATGTTTTGAATGCATAATCTATTTTTAACTTAAAAATGTATATAGCGCCTTTAAAGAGACTTCAAGTTATACAGCCACGTAAACATTTTAATAACATTATAAATTGAAAAAGAAATAATAACACTTAATTTCGTTTAAGTCTTTCTTTGAAGGGAATTAATTATAAAAGTAGTTTTTATAACAATTCAGTCGTGTTTTGAAGATACTCATTTCGCATGTACTTTATCTGAATATTTACAGTTTACATATTTTAACGATGGAAGTAACAAATCTAATTAGAAATATTTTACAAAATATGATCTTCTCTGTACAATTTATCTTATATTGTTATTGGCTTAGTATAACTAGGAACATTTATGTAAATATAATGATGTAAATAGAATATGCTAGGTTTAAAATCATACAATACCAATATGTGTTTATTTATGTGGAGGTCACTAAATTTAATAAGTCTCACAATCAACTGTCAAATTTAAAGATCTAACATCAATAATATCAAGTGCTAGGAGAAGTAGAGGTTAGGAGTCTATGAATGTTGGTGTGCTATCATTACAGGGAACTGGAGTTTGGGTATATTGAAGCGCTCACACGTAACTCCAGCTGTTGGATTGACAGGGAAGCAGATCATTATTTTATCAATAAGGCTATAATCTACTACGTAAATGACCTAGTAAGTCTGAATGTTGTTATTACGAAACCGATTGGCGACACAGCGGGCAGACACGAACCCAGCAACTCTTATTAGCAACAAAAAGAATAAATAAATAAAAACTGTTGTAAAAAGGATCAGTTAATCCCAAGCACGAACTCGGCAACTCCTCTCTACAGGTAACGACGAGGGAGGGGGGTGTTAGCTACACAGAGCACAGAGAGCGTCGCCATCTATTATGGTAGTTGAACCCAGTTCCGTCATATGCATTTGGGCAACTTGCTCAGTTTGGTCGTCATGCGAGTGAAAATAAGTACTGTGTGCATTTTTAACCTAACCAAACCTAGCCTTACCTAAACAGACCTAACTCACTACCACTTCTATCTTACTATCCCTTTTTTTCCCCCACAATTGCAGAAATTTTGCCTTTCTGTTGGGGTCGGTTTTACAACAGTTGGCGAGATCATGTTCCCTTCCACCGGAGCAGGTAAAAGTTGCTGAATTCGTGTGAGCCCGACACGGCACTAAATCTACTAAAATGTTGATTTAGTTTGGTATATATAGTAGTTATGTAACAGTTCCCGTATGATAACACTGTGGGTTCTTAAGAAGTGTGGAAATTTGTTTAGACTATGTATCTAAAACTCTAGCATTTTATTTTACGTTTATCAAGGGCCAGTCGAAGTCTTCGCTTCCAAGCGTCCTTTTAATCTGTAAATATTAGACAAACTTTGAAAATACGTTACTTACATTGAATAAATAATAGATTTTACTTGAAATCTTAAAGGATTTTGTGTAGAAAATCCTAATTTAGACCATTCCAAGCTTACTAATGTGTCTAAGTAGTTTGTTGCCAGCCTCAATTAGTCGTATGGCCGGACCAGCGAGCACAGAATATAAATTTATATCCTGTGCTCGCTGGACCGGACACACATCCGTAAGAAATTTCTAAGAAGTTGAACTGTAGGACACGCTTTAGGCTTGTGCTATTGGAACACGTGCTGTAGATACACGTCTGCACTTAATATTGTGATTATAACAATATTAAGTGCATAAATGCAGATAAAGTGCCAGTCGCAATATGTATTGCCTGGCCTGAGAGGCTAGTCAAGTGTAATGTGTCTATGGGTAAGTGGGTGGGCTAGTCATTTTCCTATGTCTATTGGGTGGATGGTGGCAAATTCATTGTTAGTTCTAAAATGCAACTAAAAATGCAAAATCAGTTGTTCTGTGTCTATATGGTGGGGGTTGGGCTAGTCATTATCCTATGATGATGATGATGTGATGGGTGCACTACTCAAGTGTAATATGTCTTTAGGATAGGTAAAAGACAAGTGTCATTGTCCTTTGTCGGCGGGGTAGGTGGTTGGCAAAGCTACTGTTATTGGGTGGGTGGGCTAGTTATTGTGCTTTGTGGATGTGATGGATGGTTGCAAAATCATTGTTCTATGTCCATGTGGTGGGTTAATCATGTTGTTGGTTTAATATGCATATGTAGTGGTTGTGTTAGAGTTGTTTGTTAAGATTATGTTTTCGTTGTTTTTGTTTTAATGAGCATTTAAGTAGTCACGTAAGTGTTCGGAGTATCAAAAAGAAACAGTTTTGGAATCCTCTAGAGCCACCCAGAGACCAATAGACAAGGGCTGTGTGTGGCTCTAGAGGATTTCTAAAACGTTTCTTCATGCCTCTGATGTTGGCGTACTCCTTCTTTGCCTTCACATTTATACAGCATGTATTTATGAGATTAGTATAATTTTAATGTTATGTATTTCTAACACCCTGCAAAAGCATATAAAAATGTTATTTATTGTTTTAAATTATTTTGATGCAATATGTTCGTCTCGGAATTTACATTCACTCAAAAATTACAAATATGTACGTTTGTTTTCTATAAATATAGGCCTATTCATTTAATCTTATTGGTGTATAATTGATTTAATTAATGCTTTTATAGCCCATTATACCGAAATACTCACATATTAGCTTTAAAACAGGGCTGTTGGTAAAGTATGGAACCGCATTTATTTTCTTTGAATGGGTTCAGATATTTTGTATACGGGGCTTGTATTGATATATAGACTACGGTCTTAGAAAGTGCTCTTTCATCTTTTGATGTAGATTTTTATTTTTCTCTAGTTCTTTGATAGTGTACAATAACTAATGTCCATCACACATCAATAGTGGAGCTTTATAACTTTTTTAATTGAAAAAAAAAATTAATAAATAAAATAAAATAAAAAATCTCGTTTTCCTTTTACAAGTTTAATACCAAACAATCCGTAACATAAAATCCTTTAAAATAAAACAAACAGGGAAGACACTGAGCGTAAGGAAAAAGTAGATATTGTTAATGTTATCTAAGTGAGGTAGACTGCAATTCAAACAATTTATTTTTCTGTTGGAATCATCGTTGAAATGGAGCAGACATTGTCGGTTATACAGCTGATGTTTTCCTGTCAGATAACTTTTTACGTTCATTAGCTGATAAATGTGAACTGCCACTATCATTATATTAATGTCAATCCATTTCAACTGTATTATAATGCCTAAATATATTTTATTTGGATCCATATCTTGTGTGGAAATCGTTTAGTATTTTTATAATATTTAAACAAATACAACCTACCTGTACTTCACTGATGACTATTAAAATATTCTTAGAAATATAACTATTAAATGTAATTTAGAATACAGTATATACGTTTTTTACAGAACGATAAAACGGGCAACAACCATAATAACTATCTTTAAAAACAAAGGCAAGAAAGAAATTAAATAACAAATAAACTATATTTTGGTCACAACTGTGAATAAAAAGCAAAATTAACAAACACGCCCAATTATTTCCTTAGCCAGACATATTTCGGCAGAAGATCAACGGAAAATGCAGACGAACAAAAAGACGGCTGGGACGAAGGAAAAGAAACACACACAGAAAGAACCAAGACAACGACACACGAACGAAAACAAATATAGAGGAGTGCGTAGCTATCTAAGAGACGATCGCATCCAGTGCCACGGCACAGGGTACAGATGCAAAATTGAGATTTTGCAAAATAGATATTGGTGTAAAATTCAATTTTTTTCTAAAGGAAAGGATCCCCGGAGGATGCCTTAAAAAGTTCTAAGGAGAGGATACGTCCATTGATCATTTGTATATTATCAAAAATTATAATAAAATTTTTGATAATATATTATCATATTTTTGAGGTAGACTCGGGGTCCCCAAGTGACGGTAGACGAGGACCGGGGAGGATTATCATTGTAAAGGGCGTCTTACAGAAATTCCCTCAAATTAGGTCTTTTGATGCAGGAATGACTCATCGGACTGCATTCATTGGTTTAGGTTAGTAGTGCACGGTCGAGTCTACTGTTACAACAATTGTACTATACTAGTTAGTATTTAATATTTCGAGTTTGTCCACAAATTGGTTATAAAGCAATATGAGTTCTACTTATCGATTTCCTTTCAAAGTTGGTAACAGTTCGGAAGTTTACACAGTGGCCTCCGGAATCACTGTAGCAGTAGGTGGAGCACAGTGGCAGTGGAAAAAGCGGCCTCCGGAATGGTTCACTGTAGCAGTAGGTGGAGCACAGTAGCAGTGGAAACAGCGGCCTCCGGAATAGTTCACTGTAGCAGTAGGTGGAACACAGTGGAATTGGAAACAGCGGCCTCCGGAATAGTTCACTCTAGCGGTAGGTGGAGCACAGTGGCAGTGGAAACAACGGCCTCAGGAATGGTTCACTGTAGCAGTAGGTGGAACACAGTGGCAGTGGAAACAGCGGCCTCCGGAATGGTTCACTGTAGCCTTAGGTTGAGCACAGTGGCAGTGGAAACAGCGGCCTCCGGAATGGTTCACTGTAGCAGTAGGTGGAACACAGTGGAATTGGAAACAGCGGCCTCCGGAATGGTTCACTCTAGCGGTAGGTGGAGCACAGTGGCAGTGGAAACAGCGGCCTCCGGAATGGTACACTGTAGCAGTAGGTGAAGCACAGTGGCAGTGGAAACAGTGGCCTCCGGAATGGTTCACTGTAGCAGTAGATGGAGCACAGTGGCAGTGGAAACAGCGGCCTCCGGAATGGTTCACTGTAGCAGTAGGTGAAGCACAGTGGCAGTGGAAACAGTGGCCTCCGGAATGGTTCACTGTAGCAGTAGGTTGAGCACAGTGGTAGTGGAAACAGCGGCCTCCGGAATGGTTCACTGTAGCAGTAGGTGGAACACAGTGGCAGTGGAAACAGCGGCCTCCGGAATGGTTCACTGTAGCAGTAGGTGGAGCACAGTGGCAGTGGAAACAGCGGCCTCCGGAATGGTTCACTGTAGCAGTAGGTGAAGCACAGTGGCAGTGGAAACAGTGGCCTCCAGAATGATTCACTGTAGCAATAGGTGGAGCACAGTGGCAGTGGAAACAGCGGCCTCCGGAATGGTTCACTGCATCACTAGGTGGCGCACAGTGGCAGTGGAAACAGCGGCCACCGGAATGGTTCACTGTAGCAGTAGGTGGAGCACAGTGGCAGAGGAAACAGTGGCCTCCGGAATGGTTCACTGTAGCACTAGGCGGAGCACAGTGGCAGTGGAAACAGCGGCCTCCGGAATGGTTCACTGTAGCACTAGGTTGAGCACAGTGGCAGTGGAAACAGCGGCCTCCGGAATGGTTCAGTGTAGCAATAGGTGGAGCACAGTGGTAGTGGAAACAGCGGCCTCCGGAATAGTTCACTGTAGCAGTAGGTGGAGCACAGTGGCAGTGAAAACAGCGGCCTCCGGAACGGTTCACTGTAGCGGTAGGTGGAACACAGTGGCAGTCAAAACAGCGGCCTCCGGAATGGTTCACTGTAGCGGTAGGTGGAACACAGTGGCAGTGAAAACAGCGGCCTCCGGAATGGTTCACTCTAGCGGTAGGTTGAGCACAGTGGCAGTGGAAACAGTGGCCTTCGGAATGATTCACTGTAGCAATAGGTGGAGCACAGTGGCAGTGGAAACAGCGGCCTCCGGAATAGTTCACTGTAGCAGTAGGTGGAGCACAGTGGCAGTGGAAACAGCGGCCTCTGGAATGGTTCACTGTAGCATAAGATAGAGCACAGTGGCAGTGGAAACAGCGGCCTCCGGAATGGTTCAGTGTAGCAATAGGTGGAGCACAGTGGCAGTGGAAACAGCGGCCTCCGGAATAGTTCACTGTAGCAGTAGGTGGAGCACAGTGGCAGTGAAAACAGCGGCCTCCGGAACGGTTCACTGTAGCGGTAGGTGGAACACAGTGGCAGTCAAAACAGCGGCCTCCGGAATGGTTCACTGTAGCGGTAGGTGGAACACAGTGGCAGTGAAAACAGCGGCCTCCGGAATGGTTCACTCTAGCGGTAGGTTGAGCACAGTGGCAGTGGAAACAGTGGCCTTCGGAATGATTCACTGTAGCAATAGGTGGAGCACAGTGGCAGTGGAAACAGCGGCCTCCGGAATAGTTCACTGTAGCAGTAGGTGGAGCACAGTGGCAGTGGAAACAGCGGCCTCTGGAATGGTTCACTGTAGCATTAGATAGAGCACAGTGGCAGTGGAAACAGCGGCCTCCGGAATGGTTCACTGTAGCAGTAGGTTGAGCACAGTGGCAGTGGAAACAGGGGCCTCCGGAATGGTTCACTGTAGCAGTAGGTGGAACACAGTGGCAGTGGAAACAGCGGCCTCCGGAATGGTTCACTGTAGCAGTAGGTGGAGCACAGTGGCAGTGGAAACAGTGGCCTCCGGAATGGTTCACTGTAGCACTAGGTGGATCACAGTGGCAGTGGAAACAGCGGCCTCCGGAATGGTTAACTGTAGCAGTAGGTGTAGCACAGTGGCAGTGGAAACAGCGACCTCCGGAATGGTTCACTGTAACAGTAGGTGGAGCACAGTGGCAGTGGAAACAGCGACCTCCGGAATGGTTCACTGTAGCCTTAGGTGGAGCACAGTGGCAGTGGAAACAGTGGCCTCCGGAATGGTTCACTGTAGCAGTAGGTGAAGCACAGTGGCAGTGGAAACAGCGGCCTCCGAAATGGTTCACTGTAGCGGTAGGTGGAGCACAGTGGCAGTGAAAACAGCGGCCTCTGGAACGGTTCACTGTAGCGGTAGGTGGAACACAGTGGCAGTGAAAACAGCGGCCTCCGGAATGGTTCACTCTAGCGGTAGGTGGAACACAGTGGCAGTGGAAACAGCGGCCTCCGGAATGGTTCACTCTAGCGGTAGGTGGAACACAGTGGCAGTGGAAACAGCAGCCTCCGGAATGGTTAACTGTAGCGGTAGGTGGAACACAGTGGCAGTGGAAACAGCGGCCTCCGGAATGGTTCACTGTAGCGGTAGGTGGAACACAGTGGCAGTGGAAACAGTGGCCTCCGGAATGGTTCACTGTAGCACTAGGTGGAGCACAGTGGCAGTGGAAACAGCGGCCTCCGGACATCTGTAGAAATATCTCCTGGGTAACAATTAGACAATAGAATCCAATATAATACTTAGTATATTTACAATGTTGGCAAACAATTAAACAACAATAACTATTTTATGTTAAAAATAACTATGGTAAACCCACTCAATAAAACATTAAAGCAAATAATTATAACATGAACTACTCTGATAAAGCGACCGGGTTTTAATAAGTTTTAATATTAGTTAAAGATTATTTAATCTACCGGAGTCTAAAGAAAAGATAAATTATTTAATTGCCAGCAACAAGAGATTAATTAAAAATATATTTTGTAAACATTCTTCAATTTAAAGCAGAATTATAACTTTTATTTTTTGTCTTATTAAGCTATTAGAATTTACAAAAATGAAATTAGAAGAGAATAAAAGAAAATAGTTGACAAAACACATAGGTCATTAACAGTATTATTTTATATATTTGCAGTTACCAAATTAAATAAAATACAAAACCACAATATAAGTTTCTATAAATACACAATATGATAAAAAAAAAAAAACACAGAAATACATATAAACAATTCTTAAATGATGTAGTGCATGAACATTTTTTAATTGCCTCCTATAGAAGCCATTTTAATATTTCCACAAAGACCAAGCACTATCAACATAGTCAAATTGTATCCAATTTAACCTAGCAAAAACTTTAAATAATAACATGGCAGTTCCATTATGTTACACAATAGATTCAAAAATGAACAAAAATATATTTTACTGAAAAATTAAAATAAAAAGTCAGAACATAATTTTTATATTTTCAATTTATAGAAATTTCTGTTTACAAAAAGAATTTACAAATTCATAAAACATCAAATAATCAGTTTCACATTGATAAATTTACTCTGGTTGGTCAAATATAATAATTTTCTAATTATTTTTTAAAAGTATAAACATATTCAGTGAAAGTAATCTAAAAGAGAGTAAAACTTAAAGCATATTAAAATTCCTCGCCTTAGTAAATCCAGTAACGAATAAACTAGGGAGCAGTTAAGGTAAGGGATAACCTCGTCTCATGGAGAGATACTGTACTTCCAACTGCAAAGCTTCAACCTGGAAGTGCAGGCGTGTGTAGCTTAGCATGATAAAGCCTGCTTGGGAGCAAACAAAGTTCAGTAGCAAGCAGAGCAAAGTTTTGTTTGGATAACTAGCGATGCAGCTTATTAGCCAGCTGATGTGAAGGTAGGTAAAGGGTGATCATGCCTGTAAGCCAATCTGAATACTATTAAACTCTTTCTTTCTGCCAAACTAAATTATATTCCAGAATAAATAAATGATTCCAAAGAATTTATACAAACTTCCCCACATATTAAACACAAAAAATCAAAACTTAAAAAATACCAGTTTCATTCCCAAAAATAGTTTTTTGCTATAACTCAAAACTAGTCAAGTTAGATACATGCGGTTTTTACTAAGAATTTTTAAATTGCAATTCTCGTCTTTTCTGAAAATATAATCAAAAATAGTTAGAGCCGTTTTTGAGAAAATTCCATTTTTGTATGCTTTTTGCCCATAAAAATAAACTAAAATTTCAAGAAATTTAAAAAGTGGTATGGAGATATTGGCTAAATACACATACCTACCAAATTTAATAAAAATTAATCCACCCGTTTGGTCTCCAGTGAAGTGCACATACACACAGACAGACACACATGGATCTACGGACAGACACCAACATTTTTTTTCGAATAAACCACTTTTTTTGGGTTCAGGGAATTATAAAATGGATTTTCAGACCAACTTATAAAAAGATTTTTTTTACAATCACAATACTTTCTCTATGCTAACGCATATGGGAGAAAGTAAAATTAAAATGTTACAAGTTTAAAAAAACTTATATTCTATATCTAAAGATAAAAGAACACTCTCTACAACCGTATACTAAATTCAATTTTATCTGTACCCATTCAAAAAAACGAATGTGGTACCATACTTTTTCAACGCCCTGTATGTGAGTATATTGTACGCTAAGATGTACAAATAGATATTCTGGTCAATGATCTATAAAAGTAATAAATAAATTATTTGTATTCACTAATAAGCTTAATTTAACATTTAAAAATTAGACATACATGTAATAATTTTTGAATGAATGCAATATCCGAGAAAAATATATTACTTCAAAATAATTTATCTCGTTTAAAAAATATCTCTAAAATATAATTGTAAATACCTTAGTATACAATAACATCTTTTTACAATCGTTATTATTTTTACTATCTAACTATCTATTGTGTCATTTGCGGAATATCCCCACATATGGTAAAGATTGTCTACCAAACGTAGAACTAAACTTAACAGCAATTATGCACATTTGATATTGGTCACATAGATTTGACTTACAAGAAAATAATACGCAATATAGCTTTAATTATCAATCGGCGCTTCTGGTATTAGGTTAGGTAATAAGCACCTCCACTATGGGTTGTTAGGTTAGGTAATAAGCACCTCCACTATGGGTTGTTAGGTTAGGTAATAAGCACCTCCACTATGGGTTGTTAGGTTAGGTAATAAGCACCTCCACTATGGGTTGTTAGGTTAGGTAATAAGCACCTCCACTATGGGTTGTTAGGTTAGGTAATAAGCACCTCCACTATGGGTTGTTAGGTTAGGTAATAAGCACCTCCACTATGGGTTGTTAGGTTAGGTAATAAGCACCTCCACTATGGGCTGTTAGGTTAGGTAATAAGCACCTCCACTATGGGTTGTTAGGTTAGGTAATAAGCACCTCCACTATGGGTTGTTAGGTTAGGTAATAAGCACCTCCACTATGGGTTGTTAGGTTAGGTAATAAGCACCTCCACTATGGGTTCTTAGGTTAGGTTTAGTTAGTTTAGGTTAGGTTAGGATTAAACGAAAATAAGTTGACGTGTTACTTGCTTATATATTTACATCCACGTGAACAGTAAACTTCATTTGATGATCAATCAATGCTGTAAAAGTGCGGGAACATTCTGAAAAAGGTACCTAATATTTTTTAAATCAAGGAATATCAAATTGAATTGTTTTTAGTAGCAACCTTCTTAAAACGGAATCAGAAAAAAACTTTGAAGGTTACGTATCAATAACCCTACGTAATACTAACGACGGGAACCGGTAATTTTAGATCCGAATAAATACTGAAATTTTAAAACTATAATAGTTTTTGCAGGGTGTTAATACCGAGTGGTAAAATAATATGATCCTACATACTGTATATATTTGAAGCGAAGGTAGTAGCGCGCCAACATCAATCAAAGTCATGAACTTGTCTATAGACTCTGGAAAGGGAATAAAGGATTTCTAAAATCTGTCTTGTTGGTACACTGAACTTTTAGGCACTAACAATAAAAAAAAAAAAAAAATGATAACATGATCTAAACAAAAAATTTAATACAATCACCACAAAGACATATAACGCTCGATTTATTCACCCACCTGCCACATAGACACAGAACAATGATTTTGCTACCACCCACCTCAATCAAAAAGGATAGTGACTTTTGTCACCCACATATGACGACCCATAATAAGTATAGACATAAAATACGGTCATGTTAACCCGAATATTTGTTTGCAAGGTCCTGTTCGGACTATCAAATTGTTCGGAATATCAAATTGTCCGGACTAACAAATTGTTCAGACTATCAAGGTTTCAGAAAACAATGCTAATTATGCCATAAAATCCACCATTTAATGAAATAATAGACTAAACTTTAATATTTTATAAAAATAATAATAAGCAAGACTAGTACAGCAATGAAAAAAAATCCAACTACTTACGTATAATTTTTTAAAACTCTTAGTTCAGTTATAAGAAAATATTGAAATGTTTTAAAATTGTTTACATTCAGCAAGTTAATATCAAACCATTTAAAGTAATTACAATTTACCTAATCATTAAAGTGACCTGTAATTTTAAAGTTGTGTGTTTATTTGACGTATTTGACATTCTGTCGAGTAATTGAACACCACGAATTAAAACAACAGTAGTCAGTGTTACAAACCGTATCCAAAACTATTTAACTAGTCGAGACGTGCAACTAAAACAGCTGTTTGCAAGTAGCCAAGCGGGTCGTTCGGATAACCGCGTGATTCGGACTACTATAGGTTCGGACTACCGCGACCGTGCTGTAATGATATTTTTGTTTTGAATATCATTGGTATTGAACAAAAATTATATTTTTGAAATATTTTATTCCCATTTATATCCCAGGATTGGTATTACATCGTAGAGGAAAGTACAGTGTCAAATATTGTAATGTCAAATACATGACAAATTAAGTGTCTGTCGTATAAAATCGTTTAGTTTTTCATAAAATTTCTCATATAGACTCAACATAAAAATTTCCTGTTGCTAAATTTCAATTTACGACGCCACTATGAAGTTAGGACGAGATTAGCTGCCTGCAGGCCGGTCTCTGTTTGCCTTTAACATCTCACTTCCAAACAATTTTAGATGTACTCTGAAAAATAAAAAAATAAAAATACAAAATTATTCGTGAAACTATTGTAGTGCATATAATTTAAGTATGAGATTAAAATTATATTTTTACTGACTTCCTGAGGAGATATACCTTTTAAACATATTTAGAAATTAGTTAGTAGTGGATTATTTTGTGATTTTAGAAAATATTCACTTTTTGGGATTTGCCCTAAAACCCAACAGATTTCCGTTGATAATAATATGAATTTATTTTATTTATGCTACGAGTACTAAATTAGTTGAATTTACAGAATAAATTAACATTTTCCAAATACTCAAACGCTACATGGCAATGCTATCAACTCTTATAAATACCGAACATAAATAATAACAATGTAATGTAATACAATTCCTATTTTACGTTGGTTCTTTACAACTTTTTATCATATTTTCCTAAGAAAAATAAAAACATTTTATTTCAAATTATTAATTCCAGGATCAAGGATCAAGGATTATTAATTGTGAATCTCTTAAAAGGAGCACTTGTGAACTCTTTTACGTGTAGTGAGGACAAGTATATCTACTCCTGAGTGTAGTGTGAGTGGAGAGGCGGAGAGGCGTTAAATGTTGTACTATGTAAAGAAGGTGAATGGTATGTCTGGTGCCCTTCGTGTATGTACAGTGTCCTGTTTAGGTCGTAACATAGTGAGTGATATAAGCGTAGATTAGGAGTCTGCACAATATGTTGGCCATATTGATTTTAATCCCCTAAGAACCATATTATTTTCGAACTGGACATACAATCATAAGTATCCAAATCAAACAGTTATTTTTAAACGGATTTTCCCCCAAAAAGTGCATTTGATTAAGAATTAATTTGTGCGTTGGAAATGCTTTTCGAATAATGTATTCAAAAATTAAAGACATTGCCATGTATTCAACGTTTTAAAGCAAATCCAATGTGCAATGTGTTTAACGTTTACAATGACACCTCATTCACAACTGTTGGTCAATAAATAACGAACAAATATGGATTCGCAAACAACATTGTTCTTATGGGATTAAAATCAACATGGCTCTTCAGACTCTTAAGACTCTATGTTTAACAGACTCTTAAGAGTCTGCAAAGGCTGTCGGCTATGTTGGTTTTCATCCCATAAGAACAATGTTATTTGTGAATTCATATTTGTTCGTTATTTATTGACCAAAGGTTGTGTATTAAGTGTCATTTTAAACGTTATCATTATGCGCATTGGGTTTGCTTTTGATATTTGAATAAATGCGCCTAGTTTTGAAGAATAGGTGACATCAAAAACTTCAAACTAAATATTTTATACATTTTTTCTATAAAATTAATTAGGATGTCGCAAAGCAATTCCGACGCATTATTTCATTCTTGATCAAATGCAGTTTTTAGGAAACAATCCCTTTAAAAATAACTATTTAGTTTGGATACGCTTGATCGTATGTCCGGTTCGAAAATAACATTGTTCTTATGGGATTAAAACCAACATGGCCGATATCCTCCGACAGCCTCTGCAGACTCTCAAGCCGTGGACCAACATAATTAAGTAAAATATTGAGGTCTTACACATGTAAACCTTTGACGTTTACGTAATTGTGACACTTTGTATAAAATTCCCTCATAAGTATTAATAATAATAATAATAAATTAAAAATTAAATATTATCAGGAAAATTAGACAGTGGTTAGATTACAACAGGAAATGGAGTTGGTAAAATTTGAGTAGGGCATCCGGCGAGTGTGAACTGGGAAAGCAAGGGATCGGATGTCAAGGAAGCAGGGTCAGCACTGTACACAGGATGACCAAAATAATAAAGTTGAGACTCACCAAAATTAGGCCGATGAACGCTGATGCGGCGGAGATTCAGCAGAAGGTCAGTTGTTACGCCCATCACGAAAACGGGCCTGTAGGGTGATCCGTAATAGGACCACGGAGAATTATTGGTTGTTCCGAAATGGTAGGCGTGTCCAGTGAGTGGCAGGGGGAATGGGATACTAGGGAGAGAGTTGGAAAAGAAGAGAGTCTAAGGAGAGTTCGGCAAGAGAGAGGACTTCGGGAATTAGATCAATAGGGAGGACCAGCACCTAGTGGTCCAACTACCTAGACTTCGTCAACCCGCCCTGCAGAGCAAACACAGGACGATCTAGACTTGGAGCTACGGTCCAACCCCTGGCGATATCAAAGGAGGACTTTACGAGCGGCCAACCTGAACCTGAGGGACGACCGGACTTGCAGCCGATCCGGAGGACCAGAGATACCACCTCAAGGGATCGCAAGCGACTCCACCCACCCCCAAGGGACTACAAGCAACTCCAGACCGAACCAGCCCACCTGACCCGGAGGGACAAGAGGACGCCGAATCCACTACGGCCAGTGGACACCCCATACCTGCGGTAGACGAGTCCAGGGGTATGTTAACACTGTTTCTGTTTAACACCTCCAAGGTTTAAGGGGAGCAGAATTTAAGTTGTATGGGAAAAGAAATTTTGTAAGATTCAATTACGTGTACCTACACCAAAGCGTAAGCCGACAGGCAGCAGATTAGTCAGATGAGACGGTCATAATAATCGTAGTTAAATGATATAATATAATTAACTGTTGGAGGGAATTTAGTCTGGATTGTAAATTTAAATTATAACTATATAAATACGTAATTCCATGTTATGATCATTGTCCCGTATGAATATTGATTTTGAGTTGATATACATAGTCTATATATAGAGTGAATTAATAAATATTGCGTCGAATATATATAAACAAGAATTATTGGATAAACGTATAATTATAATTCTATAATTTGTACTGTCTAAATATGGAATGAGAAGGGTAGCTTAAAGGAGGTGTATAGTATAAAATAGGATAAGATAGTTGTAATATTTTGGAAGGGATTGTAAAGATGAAATGCTGTAAAAATAATAAATATGTGTTGTACTTTCACCAGTGTCAATAGTTATTCCAGGTCCTGGTTTCATACACTAGCTAAGCGAGTCATTAAGTTCAAAGTTATATCTCATTACTTATAATAGTCAGTTGTGATTAACATTTTAAACAATTTTAAGTTCAGAGGAAGTAAGAGGTTGTCTGGTGGAGAAAAGATTTTACTTGGTGAAAGCGTCTTGAAGGGAAAGTTTTACACATATAATAATGAGTTGAGGATAAAATAAGGTTTTCGGTGTGAAATTGGTGTGTTAATAATTCAACAAATAGGCTATATGTGTGATATGTGGTTGGATATATATCCTCTCAAGGGCATTTATTGTGAAACCCTTCATCTTGTTATACATTTTATACCAAAACATGTAACCTCAAATCTCACAATGTTTGTTTTAGAACCTAATTTGTACTTTTCCAACTGAGTGGCTTTTGTAAATAACGGATCAAGCGCCAAAAACGTTATTTTAAGTTAACAACAAAACTTAATACCTATAACGATATATCTCATTTTAGGCTGAAATAAATAAATAACATTTATACATAAAGCTTTACTAATACACAAGTTTTTGTATAACTAGTACATATAATAAAAAAGATAAAAAGTTTGAAATTGAGAAATTAAATCGTTCTATGTCACGTTACATTTAAGTAAATTACGGGCTATGTGGCACTTAACTCAGGCTTAACCCGTTATTTACATAACTTTCTCTTATATGAAATAAAAGGAACAATAGAAATCCTAAGTAAAATTCTAAAGTAGTGTTTATAAAAGCAATCCATACTTATACAATTTATAAAAAATATAGTTTAAAGAATATTTTTGTTATAAAAATAACCTCTAGCTTAATAAATCCTCATAGAATTGTTTAATTTTATTGTTTAAAAAAGGAATCATTGCCTTAAAGTCTTTCTTTTTAGCTGCAGAAAGACTCTTCTTATATTGAAGTTGTCTAAGTGGAAAGTTGGCTAAATCTTCCGGTTTCACTTTCTTTTTTTTTAACTTGATATTCGCTCCAAACTTCGAATCCGTTGAAACCTTGTACCATGCCAGAGTTGACACTACTTAAGTGAATCCACTGAGTTTTTGATATATGTATGTATTTTCTTTGTGTCGAGTAACAAATAAGCAGCATGTTTAAAGCAAAATAAATCTTCTTCGTTCATTAATGTTACCAAAATTGGGTGTTTATTGTTTTCTTGTATAATCATACTGACCCGTCCATAGAAACTTCACGTTTTTCAATTCTTTTCTTCTTCTCGATTAACGGAAAGTACCTATCACAGTGCATATACACATTACCTTCAAGCAAACATTTCTAATTTATTTATTGGAAACATCATTTAGAAATAAAATAAAGACATAAGAAAATAAACATTTGGTTTTATTTCGACCTGGTACTCCTGTCGCTTAGCACGTCTTTTACCAAAATTGCACTGTCAGTTAGAACGAACCCTATCTTGCGGAGAATACTTGAAGTACTCCCCAAATTATTCTGGCTTAGCCCATTATTTACCGTACGAGGGATGGCACACAGAATACTATTTACGTAAACAAAATTAAAATTGATTTTGTTTGCACTTAACTCGTTATTTACAAAGGTCACTGTTATTTATATATGTTATTGCACTTTTGACTAAATAAACACGCAGAGTGCTTGGCCTACCTGTAATTCACCTAAGAGGCCAAGATGACGATAAAGTAGACCTACAATCTGTAATGTGTAGATGCGAAATTTTTAGCTTTAAACCCTAAATGAGTACTGATGCTCCTCACTTTATGGTTATAAAAAACAAGACGGCATAACCCTCGACTCCTCATCTAATAGGAATAGGGCCAGTAATTTGGTTAGTTAGCGAGGCCCGCAACCACAGCTGGTTTAAACTGCATTACAATTACATGGGAAAACACTACCGCTCCACTACTATATCCCGAACAGCTGATAATTTGAAACAAAAATTTAACATTGGATGAGAAACCTACGTGAGTATATAAAATAAATGCAAGAGCTTATTTAACTAACTGTTCAGTCTTAGTCTAGGTTCTTTTTTTCAAGTTGTCTCCATGAAGATTCTTCTTTAAGATTCAGAAAAAATAAGCAATGACAATAAAATTATAATCTAAATATACGAGGTATAGTCAAAAAGTTCCCGGAATTTGTTGAAATATATTTCTGTATAATTCTGTACGCATGTCTGAATTGTTTTAGAAGATGTTTTAGAAGATACATGAAAACTCTCTCAAGAGGGGAACAATGACGGTTGAGCTATACTCACGCTACCCATATCCCTTCTCCAGGTGTAGTACTAGCTGATAGATAACGAAATTCCCACCGGCAACGACGCTGTCTGTCTCTGGACATCGATTCCGGCAACTTTTTGACTGTACCTCGTATAAAAGGCAAAGCCCTGACTGACAAACTTAGTAGGCCTACAATTTGCCAACTTCCAAGTACACAGAGAGCTGCAATTGTGTAGACTATTTCTTTAGGTCTTAAATAGAACAACCAAAGTACTGTATTTTCATTAAGTTGATTTTAATAAATTAATAACAGCTGTTTCGTAAACAAATAAATATATTTATTTTGTATGAGTAACATTATCCTGTTGAAGCATTAAGAGTTTAATCTTCAGCTGTTAAACAAAAACAAATAAAATGAACACGTTTGGAATAGGCTAAGTAATACCCTTTATTATATGTGTATAAAATCAATGGTGATACAAAGAGATTACCCATCCAATGTTAAATTTTGTGACTGAAAATATCAGCTGTTTTTGTGGTCCATTGTGGAGAGCCAGTGTTTTCCCATGTATATGTAATGCAGTTTAAACCACCTCACTAACTAACCAAATTACAGGCAAAAATATTCCTATTATATGGTTTATCTACCATATAAACCATATAATAGGAGATGCCAGACAGAGCGTCCTATTAAGATTACCGTGTCCGGGTCGTACTAAATGAATCAGAGATCGGGACCGAGAATAGAGTCCCGTGCTGTTCTAGCGGTGACCTTTTTGGTCCTCCTGCCTTTTTCAGTCTCCTACAGTAGCCGACTGTTCCTCACAATGAACCGGAATCATTCCGGTATTCTAAGGGTCCGTCGCAATGGAATGGCCGAGATTAACTTATCCTTAACGTCAAGGGTAACCAGCAGCCAAATCGGCCAAGCCTGATGGTTACCTAGATACATCAGCTCAGTTGACGGCGTCTATTACCTCCGTGTTTGCTGTCAACGTTGAATGTAGTTTGCCGAAGCCATGCTGCCGGGGGGGGGGGGGGGCAAGCTACTGGAAAATTTGACAGCCGTGAGCAATCTTGGCTTTAAAAATCCCTCCTGAAGTTTCCCCACCGAGTCAAGCATGCAGAGCGTCCTGTACGTTATCAGTAACTCTGGATCGCCCTAAGCCTTTTACTGTCAGCACCAGTCTAGCCGTCGTCTTCCAGAGTGACAAGAACCTGGAAGACGACGCACACACACACACACACACACACACACACACACACACACACACACACACACACACACACACACACACACACACACACACACACACACACACACACACACACACACACACACACACACACACACACACACACACACACACACACACACACACACACACACACACACACACACACACACACACACACACACACACACACACACACACACACACACACACACACACACACACACACACACACACACACACACACACACACACACACACACACACACACACACACACACACACACACACACACACACACACACACACACACACACACACACACACACACACACACACACACACACACACACACACACACACACACACACACACACACACACACACACACACACACACACACACACACACACACACACACACACACACACACACACACACACACACACACACACACACACACACACACACACACACACACACACACACACACACACACACACACACACACACACACACACACACACACACACACACACACACACACACACACACACACACACACACACACACACACACACACACACACACACACACACACACACACACACACACACACACACACACACACACACACACACACACACACACACACACACACACACACACACACACACACACAGACCTGCTAAATAGTCAAGAACCAGACAGAGGCCAGACAGAGTGGTATTGACCCACCCATACACGCACAGAGGTATTGACCCACCCACCCACCCATACACACACAGAGGCTCTGTACGTGTATGGGCGGGTGGGTGGGTCATACCACTGTACGTGTATGAGTGGGCTGGTAGGTCAATACCTCTGTACGTGTATGGGTGGGCGGGTGGGTCAATGCCACTGTACGTGTATGGGTGGGCGGGTGGGTCAATGCCACTGTACGTGTATGGGCGGGCAGGTTGGTCAATGCCACTGTACGTGTATGGGTGGGCGGTTGGGTCAATGCCACTGTACGCATATGGGCAGGCAGGTGGGTCAATGCCACTGGACTATTAATAAATTGCCTTTCTGAGCATATATCATACGTCAGTTAGTGTTTTTTTTTTTTTTTTAATCTGGATTTTACACTCTGGATACACTCTGGATTTTACCTTGGTCCATTGAGTATTTATACTAATAAGTAGGTAGCAACGCAAGTAGTGTGAGTCAGATACTGTAAATAAATTTAATATTTTGATTTTACGTTATACAGTTAATCAACTATTATTTCTTGTCATAAGTCACCTGCCGAGACCTAGAAACTAGGGGTTGGCGTTGCAGTAACGCGAAGCGTGCAGGGATGTCTACTAGTTTTCATATAAACGGCTGTTGCTATTATCATTTCCGAGAGAGGATACAAATATGAGATTGCAAGTTGATTTCTCTTCTTCCAACAAATAACTAATTATATATCCAAGAGAAATACCGTCTTTCAGTATTGGCTGGAATTCTGATTCAAATACTTTGGCACACATTTTCATTAACATTCTTAGCTTGATAACTTA
Organism: Stictocephala bisonia; assembly: GCA_035578905.1. NCBI lineage: Eukaryota > Metazoa > Arthropoda > Insecta > Hemiptera > Membracidae > Stictocephala > Stictocephala bisonia. The sequence continues at coordinate 10,269 of JAQJVL010003558.1, read as the reverse complement.
CCAATTACACAAACTATCCCCCCCCCCCGTTTTCTTTCTGAGAAACGTATTTATAATTACAACATTGTGCATTTACAGCCGACCAAATTAAAAAAATAGAAAGTAATTTAAATAGTGAACCCTTGTAAAAATCGTATATTAAGTAGTGAGCTTATAGGTTATGAATTGGTAACCGTTGTAACAGTTACTGTTAGTTATGAATAACAGCTTATTTAAACAGTTATTCAGTATAACTGAAAATAAAAAGATACGTATGTATTATTGTAAATAATATAATCTTGTATATACCTATGTGTGTGTGTTTTAAATATATAGACAAGTACTACATAGTTAAAAAAGGTTCAGAGCAAATTATTAAAATCCCAACAACTAAGCGATTGTTTTTATACTAATTAATAATTATGACTAAATAATAATTTATGACTTATTGAACTAGGAACTCCTAAATTAAATTTTCAAAAAGGGCAAAGTAACATATCTCACAGATTCTATTAGCAATGGCATAAATCTATTAAATAGATGGTCTATGGCAATAGTGTAGTGTTCTTGTTTGAAATATGTCCCAAGCAACCAAAAATTGTACTATTAAAACGTTATTATAACCGTGAGTGGCAAATAGTTATCGTTAGTAGTTAGTTGCCTTGTCAGTTACCAGTTGCCACGGTGCTTCTACCTAGCAAGAAGAGATTGTAATATTAAAACGTTATTTTAATCGTGAGTGGCAAACAGTTATCGTTAGTAGTTAGTTACCTTGTCATTTACCAGTTGCCACGGTGCTTCTACCTAGCGAGAAGAAAATGTACTAGTAAAACGTTATTATAACCGTAAGTGGCAAACAGTTATCGTTAGTAGTTAGTTGCCTTGTCAGTTACAGTTGCCACGGTGCTTCTACCTAGCAAGAAGAGAATATACTAATAAAACGTTATTTTAATCGTGAGTGGCAAACAGTTATCGTTAGTAGTTAGTTACCTTGTCATTTACCAGTTGCCACGGTGCTTCTACCTAGCGAGAAGAGAATGTAGGCTACTAGTAAAACGTTATTATAACCATAAGTGGCAAACAGTTATCGTTAGTAGTTAGTTGCCTTGTCAGTTATCAGTTGCCACAGTGCTTCTACCTAGCAAGAAGAGAATGTACTAGTAAAACGTTATTATAACCGTAAGTGGCAAACAGTTATCGTTAGTAGTTAGTTACCTTGTAATTTACCAGTTGCCACGGTGCTTCTACCTAGCGAGAAGAGAATGTACTAGTATAACGTTATTATAACGTAAGTGGCAAACAGTTATCGTTAGTAGTTCGTTGCCTTGTCAGTTTATCAGTTGCCACAGTGCTTCTACCTAGCAAGAAGAGATTGTACTAGTAAAACGTTATTATAACCGTAAGTGGCAAACAGTTATCGTTAGTAGTTCGTTGCCTTGTCAGTTTATCAGTTGCCACAGTGCTTCTACCTAGCAAGAAGAGATTGTACTAGTAAAACGTTATTATAACCGTAAGTGGCAAACAGTTATCGTTTGTAGTTAGTTACCTTGTCATTTACTAGTTGCCACAGTGCTTCTACCTAGCGAGAAGAGAATGTACTAGTAAAACGTTATTATAACCGTAAGTGGCACACAGTTATCGTTAGTAGTTAGTTGCCTTGTCAGTTTATCAGTTGCCACAGTGCTTCTACCTAGCAAGAAGAGATTGTACTAGTAAAACGTTATTATAACCGTAAGTGGCAAACAGTTATCGTTAGTAGTTCGTTGCCTTGTCAGTTTATCAGTTGCCACAGTGCTTCTACCTAGCAAGAAGAGATTGTACTAATAAAACGTTATTATAACCGTAAGTGGCAAACAGTTATCGTTAGTAGTTCGTTGCCTTGTCAGTTTATCATTTGCCACAGTGCTTCTACCTAGCAAGAAGAGATTGTACTAGTAAAACGTTATTATAACCGTAAGTGGCAAACAGTTATCGTTAGTAATTCGTTGCCTTGTCAGTTTATCAGTTGCCACAGTGCTTCTACCTAGCAAGAAGAGATTGTACTAGTAAAACGTTATTATAACCGTAAGTGGCAAACAGTTATCGTTAGTAGTTAGTTACCTTGTCATTTACCAGTTGCCACAGTACTTCTACCTAGCGAGAAGAGAATGTACTAGTAAAACGTTATTATAACCGTAAGTGGCACACAGTTATCGTTAGTAGTTAGTTGCCTTAGTAGTTAGTTGCCAGTTACCAGTTGCCACAGTGCTTCTACCTAGCGAGAAGAGAATGTACTAGCAAAACGTTATTCTAACCGTGAGCGGCAAACAGTTATCGTTAGTAGTTAGTTGCCTTGTCAATTATCAGTTACCACAGTGCTTCTACCTAGCAAGAAGAGATTGTTCTAGTAAAACGTTATTATAACCGTAAGTAGCAAACAGTTATCGTTAGTAGTTAGTTGCCTTAGTACTTAGTTGCCAGTTACCAGTTGCTTCTACCTAGCGAGAAGAGAATGTACTAGCAAAACGTTATTTTAACCGTGAGCGGCAAACAGTTATCGTTAGTAGTTAGTTGCCTTGTCAATTATCAGTTACCACAGTGCTTCTACCTAGCGAGAAAAGATTGTACTCGTACTAGTAAAACGTTATTTTAACCGTGAGCGGCAAACAGTTATCGTTAGTAGTTCGTTGCCCTGTCATTTACCAGTTTCCACAGTGCTTCGACCTAGCGAGAAAAGATTGTACTTGTCCTAGTAAAACGTTATTATAACCGTAAGTGGCAAAGAGTTACCGTTAGTAGTTCGTTGCCTTGTCATTTACCAGTTTCCACAGTGCTTCGACCTAGCGAGAAAAGATTGTACTCGTTCTAGTAAAACGTTATTATAACCGTAAGTGGCAAACAGTTATCGTTAGTAGTTAGTTGCCTTGTCAGTTATCAGTTGCCACAGTGCTTCTACCTAGCAAGAAGAGATTGTACTAGTAAAACGTTATTTTAACCGTGAGTGGCAAACAGTTATCGTTAGTAGTTAGTTACCTTGTCATTTACCAGTTGCCACGGTGCTTCTACCTAGCGAGAAGAGAATGTACTAGTAAAACGTTATTATAACCGTAAGTGGCAAACAGTTATCGTTAGTAGTTAGTTACCTTGTCATTTACCAGTTGCCACGGTGCTTCTACCTAGCGAGAAGTGAATGTACTAGTATAACGTTATTATAACGTAAGTGGCAAACAGTTATCGTTAGTAGTTAGTTACCTTGTCATTTACCAGTTGCCACGATGCTTCTACCTAGCGAGAAGAGAATGTACTAGTAAAACGTTATTATAACCGTGAGTGGCAAACAGTTATCGTTAGTAGTTAGTTGCCTTGACAGTTACCAGTTGCCACAGTGCTTCTACCTAGCAAGAAGAGATTGTACTGGTAAAACGTTATTATAACCGTAAGTGGCAAACAGTTATCGTTAGTAGTTAGTTACCTTGTCATTTACCAGTTGCCACAGTGATTCTACCTAGCGAGAAGAGAATGTACTAGTAAAACGTTATTATAACCGTAAATGGCACACAATTATCGTTAGTAGTTAGTTGCCTTGTCAGTTATCAGTTGCCACGGTGCTTCTACCTAGCGAGAAGAAAATGTACTAGTAAAACGTTATTATAACCGTAAGTGGCAAACAGTTATCGTTAGTAGTTAGTTGCCAGTTACCAGTTGCTTCTACCTAGCGAGAAGAGAATGTACTAGCAAAACGTTATTTTAACCGTGAGCGGCAAACAGTTATATTTAGTAGTTAGTTGCCTTGTCAGTTATCAGTTGCCACAGTGCTTCTACCTAGCGAGAAGAGAATTTACTAGTATACGTTATTATAACCGTAGTATACGTTATTATAACCGCAAACAGTTATCGTTAGTAGTTAGTTGCCTTGTCAGTTACCAGTTACCACAGTGCTTCTACCTAGCGAGAAAAGATTGTACTCGTACTAGTAAAACGTTATTATAACTGTGAGTGGCAAACAGTTATCGTTAGTAGTTCGTTGCCTTGTCAGTTACCAGTTTCCACAGTGCTTCTACCTAGCGAGAAAAGATTGAACTCGTACTAGTAAAACGTTATTATAACCGTGAGTGGCAAACATTTATCGTTAGTAGTTCGTTGCCTTGTCATTTACCAGTTTCCACAGTGCTTCGACCTAGCGAGAAAAGATTGTACTTGTACTAGTAATACGTTATGATAACCGTGACCGGCAAACATTTATCGTTAGTAGTTCGTTGCCTGGTCAGTTACCAGTTTCCACAGTGCTTCTACCTAGCGAGAAAAGATTGAACTCGTACTAGTAAAACGTTATTATAACTGTGAGTGGCAAACAGTTATCGTTAGTAGTTCGTTGCCCTGTCAGTTACCAGTTTCCACAGTGCTTCGACCTAGCGAGAAAAGATTGTACTTGTACTAGTAAAACGTTATTATAACCGTGAGTGGCAAACATTTATCGATAGTAGTTAGTTGCCTTGTCAGTTACCAGTTGCCACAGTGCTTCTACCTAGCGAAAAAAGATTGTACTAGTAAAACGTTATTATAACCGTAACTGGCAAACAGTTATCGTTAGTAGTTAGTTACCTTGTCAGTTACCAGTTGCCACAGTGCTTCTACCTAGCGAAAAAAGATTGTACTAGTAAAACGTTATTTTAACCGTGAGCGGCAAACAGTTATCGTTAGTAGTTAGTTGCCTTGTCAGTTACCAGTTGCCACAGTGCTTCTACCTAGCGAAAAAAGATTGTACTAGTAAAACGTTATTATAACCGTAAGTGGCAAACAGTTATCGTTAATAGTTAGTTACCTTGTCAGTTACCAGTTGCCACAGTGCTTCTACCTAGGGAGAAGATAATGTACTAGTAAAACGTTATTATAACCGTGACCGGCAAACATTTATCGTTAGTAGTTAGTTGCCTTGACAGTTACCAGTTGCCACGGTGCTTCTACCTAGCGAGAAGATAATGTACTAGTAAAACGTTATTTTAACCGTGACCGGCAAACAGTTATATTTAGTAGTTAGTTGCCTTGTCAGTTATCAGTTGCCACAGTGCTTCTACCTAGCGAGAAGAGAATTTACTAGTATACGTTATTATAACCGTAAGTGGCAAACAGTTATCGTTAGTAGTTCGTTGCCTTGTCATTTACCAGTTTCCACAGTGCTTCGACCTAGCGAGAAAAGATTGTACTTGTACTAGTAATACGTTATTATAACCGTGACCGCCAAACATTTATCGTTAGTAGTTCGTTGCCTGGTCAGTTACCAGTTTCCACAGTGCTTCTACCTAGCGAGAAAAGATTGAACTCGTACTAGTAAAACGTTATTATAACTGTGAGTGGCAAACAGTTATCGTTAGTAGTTCGTTGCCTTGTCAGTTACCAGTTTCCACAGTGCTTCGACCTAGCGAGAAAAGATTGTACTTGTACTAGTAAAACATTATTATAACCGTGACGGGCAAACATTTATCGTTAGTAGTTAGTTGCCTTGTCAGTTACCAGTTGCCACGATGCTTCTACCTAGCGAGAAGAGAATGTACTAGTAAAACGTTATTATAACCGTGAGTGGCAAACAGTTATCGTTAGTAGTTAGTTGCCTTGACAGTTACCAGTTGCCACAGTGCTTCTACCTAGCAAGAAGAGATTGTACTGGTAAAATGTTATTATAACCGTAAGTGGCAAACAGTTATCGTTAGTAGTTAGTTACCTTGTCATTTACCAGTTGCCACAGTGATTCTACCTAGCGAGAAGAGAATGTACTAGTAAAACGTTATTATAACCGCAAATGGCACACAATTATCGTTAGTAGTTAGTTGCCTTGTCAGTTATCAGTTGCCACGGTGCTTCTACCTAGCGAGAAGAAAATGTACTAGTAAAACGTTATTATAACCGTAAGTGGCAAACAGTTATCGTTAGTAGTTAGTTGCCTTAGTAGTTAGTTGCCAGTTACCAGTTGCTTCTACCTAGCGAGAAGAGAATGTACTAGCAAAACGTTATTTTAACCGTGAGCGGCAAACAGTTATATTTAGTAGTTAGTTGCCTTGTCAGTTATCAGTTGCCACAGTGCTTCTACCTAGCGAGAAGAGAATTTACTAGTATACGTTATTATAACCGCAAACAGTTATCGTTAGTAGTTAGTTGCCTTGTCAGTTACCAGTTACCACAGTGCTTCTACCTAGCGAGAAAAGATTGTACTCGTACTATAAAAACGTTATTATAACCGTGAGCGGCAAACAGTTATCGTTAGTAGTTTGTTGCCTTGTCATTTACCAGTTTCCACAGTGCTTCGACCTAGCGAGAAAAGATTGTACTTGTACTAGTAATACGTTATGATAACCGTGACCGGCAAACATTTATCGTTAGTAGTTCGTTGCCTGGTCAGTTACCAGTTTCCACAGTGCTTCTACCTAGCGAGAAAAGATTGAACTCGTACTAGTAAAACGTTATTATAACTGTGAGTGGCAAACAGTTATCGTTAGTAGTTCGTTGCCTTGTCAGTTACCAGTTTCCACAGTGCTTCGACCTAGCGAGAAAAGATTGTACTTGTACTAGTAAAACGTTATTATAACCGTGAGTGGCAAACATTTATCGTTAGTAGTTAGTTGCCTTGTCAGTTACCAGTTGCCACAGTGCTTCTACCTAGCGAGAAGAGAATGTACTAGCAAAACGTTATTTTAACCGTGAGCGGCAAACAGTTATCGTTAGTAGTTAGTTGCCTTGTCAGTTACCAGTTGCCACAGTGCTTCTACCTAGCGAAAAAAGATTGTACTAGTAAAACGTTATTATAACCGTAACTGGCAAACAGTTATCGTTAGTAGTTAGTTGCCTTGTCAGTTACCAGTTGCCACAGTGCTTCTACCTAGCGAGAAGAGAATGTACTAGCAAAACGTTATTTTAACCGTGAGCGGCAAACAGTTATCGTTAGTAGTTAGTTGCCTTGTCAGTTACCAGTTGCCACAGTGCTTCTACCTAGCGAGAAAAGATTGTACTAGTAAAACGTTATTATAACCGTAAGTGGCAAACAGTTATCGTTAGTAGTTAGTTGCCTTGCCAGTTACCAGTTGCCACAGTGCTTCTACCTAGCAAGAAGAGATTGTACTAGTAAAACTTTATTTACCCGTGAGCGGCAAACAGTTATCGTTAGTAGTTAGTTGCCTTGTCAGTTACCAGTTACCACAGTGCTTCTACCTAGCGAGAAAAGATTGTACTCGTACTAGTAAATTGTTATTATAAACGTGAGCGGCAAACTGTTATCGTTAGTAGTTCGTTGCCTTGTCAATTACCAGTTTCCACAGTGCTTCTACCTAGCGAGAAAAGATTGTACTCGTACTAGTGAAACGTTATTATAACCGTGAGTCGCAAACAGTTATCGTTAGTAGTTCGTTGCCTGGTCAGTTACCAGTTTCCACAGTGCTTCTACCTAGCGAGAAAAGATTGTACTCGTACTAGTAAAACGTTATTATAACCGTGAGTGGCAAACAGTTATCGTTAGTAGTTCGTTGCCTTGTCAGTTACCAGTTTCCACAGTGCTTCTAATTAGCGAGAAAAGGTAGTACTCGTACTAGTGAAACATTATTATAACCGTGAGTGGCAAACAGTTATCGTTAGTAGTTCGTTGCCTTGTCAGTTACCAGTTACCACAGTGCTTTTACCTAGCGAGAAAAGATTGTACGCGTACTATTAAAACGTTATTATAAACGTGAGCGGCAAACAGTTATCGTTAGTAGTTCGTTGCCTTGTAAGTTACCAGTTTCCACAGTGCTTCTACCTAGCGAGAAAAGATTGTGCTCGTACTAGTGAAACGTTATTATAACCGTGAGTGGCAAACAGTTATCGTTAGTAGTTCGTTGCCTTGTTAGTTACCAGTTTTCACAGTGCTTCTACCTAGCGAGAAAAGATTGTACGCGTACTAGTGAAACGTTATTATAACCGTAAGTGGGACACAGTTATCGTTAGTAGTTAGTTGCCTTGACAGTTACCAGTTGCGACGGTGCTTCTACCTAGCGAGAAGAGAATGTACTAGTAAAACGTTATTATAACCGTGACCGGCAAACAGTTATAGTTTGTAGTTAGTTGCCTTGTCAGTTACCAGTTGCCACGGTGCTTCTACCTAGCGAGAAGAGAAAGTACTATTAAAACGTTATTATAACCGTAAGTGGCAATCAGTTATCGTTAGTAGTGAGTTGCCTTGTCAATTACCAGTTGCCACAGTGCTTCTACCTAGCAAGAAGAGATTGTACTATTAAAACGTTATTTTAACCATGAGTGGTAAACAGTTATCGTTAGTAGTTAGTTGCCTTGACAGTTACCAGTTGCCATGGTGCTTCTACCTAGCGAGAAGAGAATGTACTAGTAAAACGTTATTATAACCGTGACCGGCAAACAGTTATCATTAGTAGTTAGTTGTCTTGTCAGTTACCAGTTGCCACGGTGCTTCTACCTAGCGAGAAGAGAATGTACTAATAAAACGTTATTTTAATCGTGAGTGGCAAACAGTTATCGTTAGTAGTTAGTTACCTTGTCATTTACCAGTTGCCACGGTGCTTCTACCTAGCGAGAAGAAATTGTACTAGTAAAACGTTATTATAACCGTAAGTGGCAAACAGTTATCGTTAGTAGTTAGTTGCCTTGTCAGTTACAGTTGCCACGGTGCTTCTACCTAGCAAGAAGAGAATGTACTAATAAAACGTTATTTTAATCGTGAGTGGCAAACAGTTATCGTTAGTAGTTAGTTACCTTGTCATTTACCAGTTGCCACGGTGCTTCTACCTAGCGAGAAGAGAATGTACTAGTAAAACGTTATTATAACCGTAAGTGGCAAACAGTTATCGTTAGTAGTTAGTTGCCTTGTCAATTACCAGTTGCCACAGTGCTTCTACCTAGCAAGAAGAGATTGTACTATTAAAACGTTATTTTAACCGTGAGTGGTAAACAGTTATCGTTAGTAGTTAGTTGCCTAGACAGTTACCAGTTGCCATGGTGCTTCTACCTAGCGAGAAGAGAATGTACTAGTAAAACGTTATTATAACCGTGACCGGCAAACAGTTATCATTAGTAGTTAGTTGCCTTGTCAGTTACCAGTTGCCACGGTGCTTCTACCTAGCGAGAAAAGAATGTACTAGTAAAACGTTATTATAACAGTAAGTGGCAAACAGGTATCGTTAGTAGTTCGTTGCCTTGTCAATTACCAGTTGCCACAGTGCTTCTACCTAGCGAGAAGAGAATTTACTAGTATACGTTATTATAACCGTAAGTGGCAAACAGTTATCGTTAGTAGTTCGTTGCCTTGTCATTTACCAGTTTCCACAGTGCTTCGACCTAGCGAGAAAAGATTGTACTTGTACTAGTAATACGTTATTATAACCGTGACCGGCAAACATTTATCGTTAGTAGTTCGTTGCCTGGTCAGTTACCAGTTTCCACAGTGCTTCTACCTAGCGAGAAAAGATTGAACTCGTTCTAGTAAAACGTTATTATAACTGTGAGTGGCAAACAGTTATCATTAGTAGTTCGTTGCCTTGTCAGTTACCAGTTTCCACAGTGCTTCGACCTAGCGAGAAAAGATTGTACTTGTACTAGTAAAACATTATTATAACCGTGACGGGCAAACATTTATCGTTAGTAGTTAGTTGCCTTGCCAGTTACCAGTTGCCACAGTGCTTCTACCTAGCAAGAAGAGATTGTACTAGTAAAACTTTATTTACCCGTGAGCGGCAAACAGTTATCGTTAGTAGTTAGTTGCCTTGTCAGTTACCAGTTGCCACAGTGCTTCTACCTAGCGAGAAAAGATTGTACTAGTAAAACGTTATTATAACCGTAAGTGGCAAACAGTTATCGTTAGTAGTTAGTTGCCTTGCCAGTTACCAGTTGCCACAGTGCTTCTACCTAGCAAGAAGGGATTGTACTAGTAAAACTTTATTTACCCGTGAGCGGCAAACAGTTATCGTTAGTAGTTAGTTGCCTTGTCAGTTACCAGTTACCACAGTGCTTCTACCTAGCGAGAAAAGATTGTACTCGTACTAGTAAATTGTTATTATAAACGTGAGCGGCAAACTGTTATCGTTAATAGTTCGTTGCCTTGTCAATTACCAGTTTCCACAGTGCTTCTACCTAGCAAAAAAAGATTGTACTCGTACTAGTGAAACGTTATTATAACCGTGAGTCGCAAACAGTTATCGTTAGTAGTTCGTTGCCTGGTCAGTTACCAGTTTCCACAGTGCTTCTACCTAGCGAGAAAAGATTGTACTCGTACTAGTAAAACGTTATTATAACCGTGAGTGGCAAACAGTTATCGTTAGT
>JAQJVL010003557.1:0-58868 GCA_035578905.1 Stictocephala bisonia | reverse complement strand
AGTTTAACAAACCTTTGTTTGATGGTCGTGGCGTGGCGCTCATGCTAACAGGCCTAACAGGGTCCCAGACACTACAAAAGACCTTTTAATCAAGCACATTAATGCTTTTCCTTTACAAGAGAACCATTACTCTAGACATGAAAGTAAAAAAAGGTGTCTACAAGCTGATCTAAGTGTTGAAAAGATGTGGAATCTTTTCAAAGAGAAATACCCTGATATCAAATGTGGTTTGCACTTTTACAGGGATATTTTTAATACACAATTCAATCTTAGATTCGGGCTTCCACGGTCAGATACGTGTGAGATGTGTGACAGCTTGTACATCAAAATAAGATCGACAAACGACCCTAGTGTTCAAAAACAACTAGAAATTGAGACCAAAATTCATCACGCCAAAGCTGACAGTGGCTATAAATCATTGGACCAAGACTCCAAATTAGCAGAACAAAACAAACATGACACCATTGTCATTTACGTTGACCTTCAGCAAGTTCTTTATTGCCCCACTTTAACTCATAGTAACATATTTTATCAAAGACAGTTATCATGTTATAATTTTTGCATTGATGATCTGGGCAACAGAAAGGCCACTATGTGCCTTTGGGACGAAACAAAAGGAAAACGAGGTTCAGATGAAGTTGCATCTGCTATCCTTTTATTTTTAAATCTTGATTTCCAACCACTGGTTGTAAACAAAAAACGCAATTTGATAATGTGGAATGTGGTCTGACTGTTGTGTAGAGCAGAACAACAATTGGAAAATGGTGGCTCTCATGCAACACTTAGTTGTGAACAACTATTTCACAACTGTTGAACAAAAATGTATGACCACTGAGCATAGCTTTTTGCCTTGCGATAGGGAGTTTGCCTTAATTGAGTGGAAGAAAAAGGCCGCAATGGTGTATGTACCACATCAGTGGGTAGAGGTTATTGCAAACGCTGCTCTTAAGTTTGAAGTCATGTTAATGGCGACTGAAGACATCAAAGACCTATCTATTGTTGAGCGGTCCTTGAACAAAGGAGATTTTCGAATCACTCAATACGTGTGGCTCAAGATTATTCACGATGACCCAACTACCTTGCAAGCTAGGACTTCACACAATATCTTGCAACAATGGACAAGCCACTGCATTGCAAAGAAGATGAGAGGGAGAGGAGTAAACTTAACCTTCCGCAGGCTGTATGAGGGGTCTCTTCCTATCCAACCGGCAAAGAAAAATGATCTCATGTCGATGATGCCTTACACTCCAAGGAGTTCTGGCCTTTCTACGAAGCAATTACTACTGAAGGAGGCTTATTTGTATCTTATAACTTGTTTCATTTTACTGTTTAGAACATGTTTAAAGCTTGTAATAAAAAAAATTTCGTATTTAAATCATTTACGTGTTTTAATGCAAAAACGTTGCATCCACCTTAAAACATTTACAGGAGCGCAAGAAAGTTTTAAGCGACTGTCGCTTCAAACGTTTTTGCTTTGAGTTACTTACTTTTTCAACAATAAATCAGCTGTTAACTCTAAAATTGCCCTTAAATTTCATCAAAATATGACAAAGAGTAATATTGTGAAGATATTGATATTTTTTCCAATTTTCCTTTGCTCCATATGTTAAGCTGTATACAAAATATCATTTCCTAAAGAATTTTAAAGTTGGTGTATACAACGTTTTTGGCGAGAGTCATTCAGTTACTGGATTGCCTTTGGATACTTAAGCCAAACAATCTTCGGAATTTCTAAATTTATGTATTCAGAAAACGTTGGAATACAATTTTTCTGTATACAAAAAATTGTATTCTAGCTGAATTAACACTATTGATACTGGCACTATCTATATATATAAAATCCAATGTATGTTTGTTTGTCTGTCTATCCTTTATTTACCAAACCGTCCAGCCGATCGCCATGAAACTTGGGGAAGTTGTTCTATATACCCCAGGGAAGGTTTCTGCCCTATTCTCGTTTCTTTAATCCCTCAGGGCTCCATCCCTTGGACTTCTAAAGTTTCAATGTTAATCAAATAGCAGGATGCATGAAGGTATAATAAGTCTATAAAAAGAATATCAGCTGTGGGTTTTAAATATGTCAAAATTATACTGTTTATATTTTTATGTTTTGATTTCTTGTGAAGCTATATTAATTGATTGATTTATTTGATTAACAGCTGTTAAATAAAAACAAATAGAATAAAATTGTGGTAGGCAAAACTTTCAAAATTAACCCTTAAAAACCCCGCGTTACCATATGGTTACACCAAATGTGGGTTTTTTGGGAATTTTTTCCTCCCATAGTTGTGAGTTGTGGCAACACTGCTTCCATTGAAAATGATTGAGGAAGATGTAAACAAAGACCTTGTGGCATTTGGCAGCCATTTTCAGCTGTGTTGACCGTCTAGCTGGGCTCTGAAAATTGACTTTGAGGTTATGGCCAACAACTTTCAGTAAGTTAGCATGAATATACATATTATTGTTAGTATTTTTCAAATATTTCGTACTAATTTACTTTATATGAGTCTAGGAACAGATTGTTCAGATTTTCTTACATTGTAACCAATTTGCAAAGGATATATAAGCCCTCAAAGTGAAGCGTTACCGTATGGTAACGCAGGGCACTTTCAGTTTCAAATGAAATATTTACATAAAAGTTAGTTATGTTTTATTAGTAATTGTGGATATTGTCTTTTATTATAAATATTTGTAAATTTATGCTTTAGTAATAACTTTGAATGAACAATTAGCTTTTATACCCCAGTTTAGATGTTTTAGAAATAGGATACTACATTTATGAAGTGGACTTAGTAGATTTGCGCTAATTCTAAAGAACTTTGTTCCATGAATATTCAATGTCGGTCTATTTTATAAAATATATTCCAACTCAAAATTATTTAAGTTTACTACTATAACCCTAATTTATTTCAGATACATGAATCTCGCAGAGATACTTGAGGAACTTCAAGCGAGTGAAGCAGAAGGGTTTCAAGTCCGTGACATATTTATAGAGCCTCCTGAAGCAAATGCCCTTTCTGATGAGGACTCGGCAAATGAAGATGAGGGAGGAACAATCGACAACCTCAGTAGCAGACAACTTGCGGCTAATGCTGAGGTAATTTTCACTAATGAACGACGTATAGGAGTCGATATGGACTTGGAACTACCTTTAGATATTTTCCCTGAAAAATTGCTTTCTACAACTGCAGAAAATATTTTTTAAGTTGAAGAACAAGAGCTTCCCCAGCCAAGTCAATCTTCACTATCCCATCCGAGCCTTGCAGATATTCCTTGCACTACTAATCAGTCGGTTCAATCATCCTGCCTTTCTGTAAGGTCTGATACACCCCTTGAATCATCCATTTCTAATCTAAAAACTCAAAAACGTAAACAGAAAACAAGCCAAAGTGTTACAAATAAACCCTACGCATGTAAGAAACCGCGAGCTGAAGTTACTAATAAAACCAATCCTGCTGTTTATGTACGTTCCTGGAAAAGTGCTGATCTCACAAGTCCTTCTGTTCAAGATTTTCCTGACAGTGACTTTTCAAAATATGCCGATTTTTCACCAGTGGAAATTTTTGAACTCTTTTTTGACCCTAAAATTTTTTTGATAATGGTTCAAGAAATAAAAAATTATGCAGCTTTTAAAAATATTCAAGATCCTAATATTTCAATTAGTGAACTGAAGTGTTTTTTGGGAGTTGTGACTGTTTCAGGTTATAATAAGTTACCTGGAGCCCGTTTCTATTGGCAAACGTCTGATGACGTGAGAAACCAACTTATATACAATAGCATAAGGCGAAACAGATTTTTACAAATACTTAGTCTTTTACATTTTGCCGATAACAATCATATAGATCGTACAGATAAACTATGGAAACTGCGCCCTCTTATCGAGAAACTCAGAACCAACTTTAGAGAACATTTTGTTCCAGTTCAGCAACTGGATTTTGACGAATCAATGATTGCTTATTATGGCCGTCACTCCTGTAAGCAATTTATTAGAGGCAAACCTATACGTTTCGGCTACAAAGTATGGTGCCTAAACACATTTGGTGGGTATCTCGTAGCCTTTGAGGTCTATCAAGGAAAATCAATAAATATGAATGACGCTAATGACAAAGCTTTTGGAAAAGCTGCTTCTCCGATGGTGCAAATGTTAGCTGAATTAGGGCCAAAAAAACTTCTGCCGTACCATATTTACTTTGATAATCTATTTACAGGAATAAACCTCCTGGTTTATCTGAGACAGCAGCATTACCATGGAACTGGAACAATTAGGGCAAACAGAGTTCCTAATGAATGTAAAATAATTTCCGCTAAAGAAATAAGGTCAAAGGAAAGAGGGTTTTATGAATACATTGTTAGTGATGACAACATATTGATTGCTCGATGGCAAGACAATTCACCTGTGACTGTAGCTTCAACCATACATGGTGTAAATCCTCTATCAAGTGTTAACAGATACTCAAAGTCTGAGAAAAAAACTATCAATATGAAACGACCTGCTCTTATAGGAGAATATAATAAGTTTATGGGAGGGACTGACCTAATGGATGAAAACATCAACCGATACAGAGTAAGTGTAAAAAGTAAAAAATGGTGGTGGTCTATATTTTCTTGGAGCCTTGATGTCTGCTATCAGAACGCATGGTACCTCTACAACATGTCACACCGTCCAAAAGTTTCGCAGCTGGAGTTCAAAAGATCTGTTGCAGTGAACTACCTCAAAACCTATGGAACACAGCCTCAAGTCGGTGGAAGGCCAGCTTTACGACCACAATATGTCCATGCATTTGAAGAACTACGGTATGACAGGATTGACCATTTTGTCATCCAAAACGATGGCAACAAAAGAAGAAGATGCGCAGGATCGAACTGCAACAGCCATGTTCGCACAGGTTGTAATAAGTATGACGTAGGACTTTGTATTTCTTGTTTCTTACCATTCCACAGCAGACAGTAACACAATCTTTCTCAATTATATACTTTAACATTTAGATAAGATTGTGTATAAATAAAAAGCATTTAAAAGCTGAATTTGTAAAGCATTTCTACCGATTCCCATTAATAAACAACTGATACCATATGAGCCCGGCGTTACCATATGGTAACGAAAGTTTTTGTCTTATTTTCGGTATAATACTTCAGTAATAAAATTAATTTATGTTTTAATATAGTTAAATAGAACTAACTTAAACATTTTTACAAAAAAATTCAAAAATTAAAATTTTTATAAAAACTTGGGCTTTTAAGGGTTAAAAATAATTGAGTACAGTAGTAAACTACACAAAACATCAGCTGTTGTAAATTGGATACTGTGTAAACTGAAAGGTTGCTGCACATTTCAATGATACAATCAAAACTCAATATTATGACCGGCGAAGCGGGCGGGTACAGCTAGTTAGTTATAAATTGTGTACGATCTCCCATAGGTGTTATTATTTTAACACATTTCTTTACAGCACTAGCTACTGGTATATTATCAAATTCACCGGGTATTAAATACCAAGGTAAACAGTCAACAGGTACATTGGCATAAGGTGTACATGTCAATGATTGTACAGCACCATCAGACGTACTGTATTTAGAAATAAAAGATTTGAAAAATTGATATTCATATGAATACATCATTCTGTTATGTCAGAACACCAGTGTGTTTGTTTTGAAAGCTGAGGTGCCTGCTAATGCCACGCCTGTGTGTTCCGAAGTGCCTCCACTAGTGACCGCAGCACCATTACCACCACTACCGGTACTTGCCGCTAATACAGACTCTGTAGTTGTAGAACCGCTAGTTCCAGCTGCATAGTTCATTCTCTGTTGCTTTTTTGGTGGTTTTCCTTCCATTTTATTCGGAGTAGTTTCGTTTTCTCTTTTACGTTTATTTAATTGAGAAGCGGTAGGTTATAATACTCCTGTAACCGTTTCCAGAGAATATTTCGCACTAAGTCCCAAGGCACCGATAACAGAATGCCAATTCCCAGTATTAACAAAATCACTTTCAAAGGCCCTAATAGCATTAATATCACCTGTACGAATATGGGACGCTTCTGCTGCTGTATTGTACTCAGTGTCGTGTGTATGGGCGATCTCATCATCTCTGTTCACAGGATCCCTGTTTTCAGATGGATTGCCCAAACCAAGATACTTATGGCCATACAGCTAAGGCATACTGATGTAGTGAGTCTGACGACGCTTATATTTATGCGATGACGTCACAGTCACTATGACATAAGATTGAACAAGACCTACTGAATACTTGTCAAGGCCCTAACAGGGCCTACATACCCACCGGCACAACAAAATGCTGAGCAGCATCTAAAGCGTCTGGCGTTTATATGTCTACAGTTATGAAGCTAACGGATTATTATTAATCAAAATATTTTTTTATCTGAATAATTTATTTGAATTTTTCTAAATAATATAATTGGTTTTCAAAATAATATATTTGGATTTTTATAATTCATTTAAATTTACATTTTGATTTATAAATTAAATTTGATTAGCTTGAAACATATTTTTGGTGAATCCTATCTGCTGCCAGAGGGCAAATAACTGCCCTGTAGCTTCAAATGCTTCTCGTCCGCTTGGCCTTTTGTTGTGCCGGTGGATATGTAGGCCCTGTTAGGGCCTTGACAAGTATACAGAAGGTCTCGTTTGATCCTACGTCATTTCTGAACATTCTCAAACACTCAATCGTCAAACCCCTCCACAAAAAAGGCATCAGGACAGATTTTATCAATTATCGCCCAATATCCTTGGTATCAACACTGTCCAAAGTGTTGGAAAAGTTATTTTCAAATCGACTTCTGAACTTTCTGGTCCACAACAAGATAATGTCGCCACATCAATATGGGTTCACTAAAACCAAGTCTACTGTTGACGCCATGTTTCGATTATCTCCGTATTGGTGGACTCTTTAGATAAGAAACAACCTTGTCTCGGAATATTTTTTGATCTCACCAAGGCGTTCGACATGGTCGATCATGCCCGTCCACTCGATAAGGTGTGGCGACTTGGAGTTCGGGGACCAGCTTTTGGTTGGTTATCGTCTTTTTGTTCAAAACAGAACTCAAGAAGTTCAGCTGTCTTTTACTGATAGCAACAGAACTGTTAGATCTGTACGCTCAAATGTCTCACGACTGAGCGTGGGAGTTCCTCAAGGATCCGTCCTTGGTCCTCCGCTTTTCTTGTATGTCAACGATTTGCCTTCGAGTGTGGGGTCGTCACGTGTGTCCTTATTTGCTGACGATACCTCCATTTTGGTTTCGGCACCTAACCGAATGGAGCTGGAGTGAAAAGCTATAGAGGAAACACAAAGATTGTTGAACTGGTTTCACATTAACCTTCTATCTTTAAACATGACAAAGACCCAGTTTATTGATTTTTCAATTAAAGGTCAAGATCCTGGTGTTCAAAATTCTGTTTCACTAAATTTTGACAATTTTGATTTACAACCTTCAAACTCAACTAAGTACTTGGGCTTAATAATGGATAGAAATTTGAATTTCCACGAGCATGTAGATCATGTTTGCAAAAAAGTCAGTTCAGGAATCTTTGTTTTAAAAAAACTCTCTTCCTTTGGTAACTTGTATCTCCTTTTGACAGCTTATTATGGGTTGATTTATCCCCATTTAAGTTATGGAGTGGCTATTTGGAGAAGCGAAGGTGGCAGAACTAAGCTTGTAGAGGAAAGTTGCATAAATCGTACCGCCTCCTAAATCGTACCACTGCGATTTTAACTAGATAGAGGCGGCTCAGAGAACTCTAGTGGCTAAATAAGCAAGCTCTCTTCACGTCTAGACCAGTGCAGGAGTTAGACAAGCCAGTGCGAAAGGGTTGAGTTTTTGTTACACTAAATTGGTTTTACTACTTGTCAGTGTTGTTTTATATCAACTTTTGTAAGGGAATATCATCCACCAAGGTAAGTTTAGGCTATTATTTGTATAATATTACGGTTAAGTAGAATATTCTAATGCATTACCTTAGTTCACTTCAAGCCTGCGTATATTTTGAGGTTAGAATTGTCAGTTTTACTGAAATGATGCGCAGTTGCCCATGTCGTACCACTTACAGTTGCCTAAATCGTACTACCTACAGTTCCCTATATCGTACTGGTACGATTTAGGAGGCTTCTTTATTTTACAGTCGTCATTTAACTTGATCGTGCCTAACGTTTAAGTGGACTCATGAATAATGACGGAAACATGTGATAAACAAAGTCCGTTCATTTTCATACTAAAACACGGTAAATAGCACAGAAAAAAATACGGACCCGGCTATTTTAGGCTATTATAGCATAGTCTGTAGGATTAGTATTTTAAAACAATTGCAAACGTACTACATTTTACTCTTAACTTAGGTACATCATGCTCTGTACTATTTTTCTGGAGGCATTTGTGAGTTTTGCAGGTCTTATGCACAAACCCCTCGCCGATTTTACCATTTACTATGTTATTAGTTGTAAGTGCAATCTCACGTTTGTTTCAGAATGTCTAAAAGGAAGTATGGTGCTTGGCAGGAGGAGGATATGGAGAGAGCTATAGCAGCTTACAGGAATGGGGATATGGGGTTTAATGAGTGCTGCCGACAGTATGGTGTTCCCAAACCGACTCTTAAGCGTCACCTTGATGGAAAAAACCTAAAAGCTATTGATGGAAAAAAATCAATGGGGCGTCTGACTACGTTGTCCCCCGAGATAGAAGAGGAGTTGGTGAAACGGATTAAATTATTTGAGGATTGCCTTTTTGGCATGACAATTTTGGACGTGCGGAAACTTGCATATCAAATAGCTGAAAGTATGGGCATCCCTCACTACTTTAATGTTGAGAATAAGCTGGCAGGGAAAAAATGGTACTACGGGTTCATGGCCCACCACAACAATGTCTCCTTACGGCAACCCCAAGGAACGTCTTTGGCGAGAGCCAAAGGCTTTAATAAGGAAAACGTCGAAGGGTTTTTTGAAATATTGAAGAAAACTGTTGATGAAAACCATGTTGACGCTACAAATATTTACAACGTCGACGAAACTGGAGTGAGTACAGTGCAAAACAAGTGCCAAAAGGTTTTGGCCGAAAAAGGAAAACGAGCGGTAGGGTCGATAACTAGCGGTGAAAGGGGGGTAAACACAACAGTGGTTTGCTGCTCCAGTGCTTCCGGGCTATACGTACCCCCGATGATAATTTACAAAAGAATGCGCATGACAAATGAGTTGAAAGTTGGTGCTCCACCAGGAAGTGTGGTAGAAGTGTCTGAAACAGGTTACATCAACACGGAACTTTTCGTGAAGTGGCTTCGTCACTTTATCGAAGTAGTCAAGCCGACCAAAGAGAGAAAAGTGCTCCTTCTTCTCGATGGACACTCCACGCACTCGAAAAACCTAGAAGCCTTAGATGTCGCTAGAGACGCTGGCGTAGTCTTGCTTCAACTTCCAGGGCACACTACCCACAGACTTCAGCCCTTAGACAGGTCTTTTTTCAAGCCTCTCAAAGGTTATTTCAATCAAGCTGTGGAAAAATGGCTGCGAACTAACCCAGGCTTGAGTGTCACGCAGTGCCAGATATCAACGCTTGTAAATGAAGCTTATGGAAAGGCTGCAACGATTGAGAATGCAATACAAGGGTTCAAATGTAGCGGTGTGTGGCCCATTGATCCGTTAGTCTTCAAGGAAACTGACTTTCTACCATCAGAAAACATTACACAACCAGTGCAACCTGCAAACAATACAGATGAAGAGGAAACAGTTATTGGCCTCGAAATAAATAATTCTGCATGCAATGGCGTTGACAGTATAACGAGTCCTAAAGCGTCTCTCGAGGCTTTGTCTCCCCTACCGCAACCTCAGAAAAAAAAGAGTAGAACTACTAAACAAAACGCACAAAAAGCTGTTGTATTGACCAGTAGTCCTTACAAACAGGACCTAGAATTAGCAAGAGAACTGAGAACAGCCAAGGAAAAAGTCAAGGAACTTCAGATGAAAGTTACTGCACTAAAGTCTTCTGCAAGAAGTCCCCCCTCGCAAAAGTTGCCAAGGCAAAGACCTCATCAAAGCCAGCTGTAGGGCTATCTTCAAACAATCGTAAGAAGCCTAGTGAAGTATTTCTCAACCAAGCCTCTACTTCGAATCAGCCTGACGTCATGATTGAAATCCATGAAGAAGATTGGTTTTGCGCTGTTTGCGAAGAAAACTTTGTAGAAAACATGGTTCTGTGTGTTTTGTGCAAGAACTGGGTGCATGAAGGTTGTGCTGGTTCAAAAGCCAGAATAAAAAAGTTTGCGCAAATTGTGAGACATAAACCTATACTTTGACGTTGTATAAATCTTGATTTTCGCTTCCCAGTCGATTTTGTTTACTTTCCTGAACCAGTTGTATCTTTTGTTTCTTGAAGAAGAGGGTCTTTTGTGATTAGAAGCTATAATAACAATGGCGGTACGATTTAGGAACCCAGTGGTACAATTTAGGAGACTAGTTTCCTAAATCGTACCGATTGCAGACCTCATGTAAATTAATGCTAAAATATAATAAAAGTACTCATATCAATCTGAAAAAATTCATTAATGATTCTTAAAACATTTTCTTTAAGATTTACTAATTATTTTTCCTAAAATTCCATGTAATACTGAGCTAAAAATTATAATTTAAAAAGTGGTCCAATTTAGGCAACTTTCCTCTATTTAGATTACAAAAAAGGGCATTAAGGGCTATGTTTAAGAAATATCCACGTTTTTCTTGTAAGCCACTCTTTAAACAAAATAATATTCTTACTTTTCCATCACTATACATTTTGAACTGTTTAACTTTTGCATTTAAAAATATACATCTTTTGGACAATAGTACAAACCATGACTACAACACTAGGAATAAAAACAGTTTTTCTATCCCGAAGCACAGGACATCTTTTTTTGAAAATCATTTAAAATACACAGCAATAAAATGTTTAATGCTCTTCCCAACTCTATTTCAGATTTAACAAGTGTTTCTTTATACTTGAGAAAATTAAAGCTGCTCCTCCTAGAGAAATGTTTTTATAGCGTGGAGGAATTTCTTCCAAAGTAGATATTTGTTCTTTCATTACCTAGACATATAAGATTTTATTTAGCATTATAAATTGTACATAGTTATGACCCATTTCATGCAGTTTTGTATATACTGTCAATTGAAATAAAGAATTATTTGACTTTGACTCTGATAGTGGCCATTATATTGCACAGATTATCTGCGAGTCAGGAGACTAACGTGCCGTGTACACAACGATACCGATATAAATAGAACGTACATGTATATCAATTTATATTTGATGTATTGTTCTGATGCTTAATATCACTCAATAACGGTAAAGAAAAACGTTGGTAATTAGAACATGCGCGTATAGACCGTATCGCGTTTCGTAGACCACGTGAATTATCAATCCGAAAACCTTTAACATCACAGATGAAAGTTACTTATTTAAAACAGACATACTTGAATCGGAAACTTTCAATAGTAAAAGTTAAACTAGTATATAACCATAGTGACTTTATTTCGAAACACAAGACGTCAAGACAACAAAAGAGTGTAGAAAATAAGAAAATATATTTTCTTATGGCAGACTTAAATGACTTTGTGAAAGAAAATAACACAGAAGTGGAGATTGTACAACAGATAGAACATGATCTCGTAACCCCAACTCAAGACGAAAATATATCACGTCTGATAGCAGAGTATCTACAATGAGCAATTCATTGGCTTTACATACTGCAATACAGTTGCTGCAGTCCGAGATCGAAGAATTGAGACGTAAGCTGGAATGCAAAGAAGAGGCTGGCATCAAGAAGAAGAAACGTTCAATGTCAGCAACATTTGTCATGCCACCAGTACCTCCTGTCCATCAGATGTTAAACGAAGGAGAGACCGTAGCCACTGGCCAGCCAACAGCGCACAGTGATGTCTCTTCTTGTCCACCTAACTTCACTGATAACGATACGTATGGACGTTTATGGAACAGCATATCACCAGTTAACAGAGTTGAAAGGTACCAAAGCATCACAAATAGTATACAGATTGCTGGCCGAATTGCTGACCATTTGGGCGAAGGGGTTAGTGACTGAACAAGGGAACAGCTCCTGGATAGACTACCTGATTGTCGATAACCGCTACATTGTCCACCAAGTGTTTGGCCTCGACGACCTGGGGGAGCCTATTCAAGTTCTTTAAAAAATGCGGAACACCAGGAGGTACCGCAGTAAAGAGCACAAAGGATTCCTTGCAATCAACTTTCACTATGACCACGACAGACCTCACCACCATGTCATCCATGACTGTTCCTGGACGAACTACACATGCCGTTGTCAGAGGCTCTCAGGATTGCGCTCATGGCCAAAGTCGCGTAAGGCACACAAATAATTTGTTTGTTAGCTCCATTTGTTTGCATAAGGTGAAGCGGGAGGGTACAGTTAGTATCAATATATAAATAAAAAGATTATTAGAAAAAAATTAATTTGGTGCATTTTTCCAATTTAAAAATTACATAATATTAATTGATTAATGAAATTTTTTTAGATATTTCTCTTACATTTTTGGAAATTTTTTTGTTAGATAGTTTTGTTTTTTTATGTTTCTTTCTTGTCTTGATTGGTTATTTCTGGAACACACTAAAATTACGAAACAATTAATTATCAATCAAATCAAAACATTCTTTATTGTCATGTTCGTCAAGGACAGAAATGGTGTCAATTGTACAAATATAGGTTTATAATACAGTAATGGTTGAATATGCACATGGTAAACTAGTTCCCTTGCTACGTCTCGTCTCCGCTCTGGTCTCAGTGGTCTCTAGTCAACTGAAACAGTCCCGCATGTATAGAATGAGCACTGAGCAGTCCAAAAATTATGCATATGCGGAGTTTAATATTACTGTACATCTTTTTACTGTTAAAGCGTAAACGGGTAATATGCGTATTGACATTTTTTATAAAAAATTTTTTTTAATAGGTGCCTGTTCTAAACCACCCAATTTTAGAAATTGTATTAGAAAATAAAAAGTCATGAATTTTTCAGTACCAGTTTTTGTTCATCGTGTTTACTACAGGACTTCACTGACAAGTTTAGCATAACTTGGTGAGGCCTAGATTTTGTACACAAATCAGTAAAAATAAATAAATAAAACATATAGAAATAGACTTTTGCCATGTAAAGAAGATAAATAAAGTAAATATAGTAGGCTTACTATTGTGAATGTATTTGAGAATACAATAATAAACACTTGAAAAACTAAAATTCCTTACAAGTAGCATAATCAACTACTATTATAAATACATTATTTTAAACGTTTCTTCAGGTATTCATTAGTAGGGCAATATTTTCGTTCATTAACCTAAGTAAATTTAAATTAGATAGGGAACATACCTGAAACATAAATAGTCCTTATAAAAAGAACAAGTTTATCGTGGTTAAGGAGAAAATCTTAAGATATGATATCTATAAATAATATTAAAGTGAAATAACACTGACTGATCACAAATTCTCAAAAACCACTAGACTTGGATCGTGAAACTTGGCATAACACTTTTTTATAGGCTATATATACATACTAAAAAAGGATTTTAAGGTGCAATTTGACATAATAGGTTATTTTTAACTCTTACACACTACACTTGACATAACATTGTAATGTAAAATGTAGGCATGTAATAAGAAGAAAACTAAGAAAATTACACAAGCGAGTAATTTTGGTAAAATTGGTAAGTGAGTAAAAATTGGTCGGTAGCGTAGTTGGTTCAATGTCAGCTTCATGTGCTAAAGGTTCTCAGTTCGATCCCAATCAGAGTAAATACATTTTGAGAAGGATCAGCTGATAATCACCGGCTGTTCATTTGTCATTGGGCTATTAATTAATGACACTTTCTAAGGAATAGTCGGCCTTAGTCTGTAACAATGACTACATTCGCTCATCTACACTCATCACAATCATTCGAAATCCATATTCGCCCATATCTTGACGATCGGCGTCTTATGAATAAATAAATAAATGAGGTGACACGAGCGCAATAAGTAGTGGTGTTGTACACACTACGCATGCATTGGTATGCCCTAGTTTCAGAATAAATTTTAAGTTTAGAATTATTACTACTATTTTATTAAAATGTATCAAAGAGTGTTTAAAAGGAACATGAATATACTGTTTCCTTGAAAATAGACAGAAATAATATTGGGGGCATGCCGTCTGACATTTCTAAGAACACACCCTGATCACTTGTTCATTTACTTCCTGCAATCTTTTCGCCTGTAAGTGTTTGGTCAATTTCGGAATAGAATTGGTTTGGGTTAAGTTGTTTTATCGTTGTGTCGTTTACCTAGAATTGTAATGGAGAGAAAGACTATAACAGTTTGCAGTTACAGGAAGTGTGAAAATTCATACAAAAAGAAGAAGCAACTGCGGATGTTTAGGTTCCCAAAACACCTATCACATGAGTGGGTGAAGAATTATGGTAAGCGAAATAAATTTTATAAATAATAATACAGATAATTTAGGCTTTCATTATGTTTCCCAAGCAACTTGTGCCTTATGTTAATACAAACTCGCTTTGCTCGTTGGGGGCTTCGCCCCCAAACCCCCTTGGGGTTCAAGCCAATTCTTTGAATATAAAGAGTTCACTTCTGATAATATTTTCCGTTAAAATGTTATTTATTTAACAGGACAAATGTTTATTTTTAAAAATCATGGTTTCTATACATTGTATACAAAATGTATTTTAAAAAATCATGGTGTTTAAACGGAAAAAGTGATCGTGCATTATTAATAAAAAAAAGGCATACGGAAAAAGTGATTTTAAAAGTAAGCTGTTAAAAAACTAAAGTTATTAATTGATTTCAGTTGCCTGTTAGTTAACCATTCGTTCAACTGAAGCATGGTCCATCCAGTCTCGATATGGGGAGGCCGGCAAACGTAGAGACCCATTTAAAAAATATTTAAATCCTCAAAAAGTATTGTTTGAAAGGTTAATTTAACTATTAATAGTATGTGTGTTTGCCTGTTAGTTAACCATTCGTTCAGTGAATGAATGGAATATCCAGTCTCGCCACGGGGAGGCCGGCAAACGTAGAGACCATATTTACAATAGCTAAAATGTTGGGGAGTTTTATTTTAGGCAGGCCCCCTTGCCTACTGCCTAGTATTTACAACAGCTAAAATGTTGGGGAGTTTTATTTTAGGCAGGCCCCCTTGCCTACTGCCTAGTATTTACAATAGCTAAAATGTTGGGGAGTTTTATTTTAGGCAGGCCCCCTTGCCTACTGCCTAGTATTTACAACAGCTAAAATGTTGGGGAGTTTTATTTTAGGCAGGCCCCCTTGCCTACTGCCTAGTATTTACAATAGCTAAAATGTTGGGGAGTTTTATTTTAGGCAGGCCCCCTTGCCTACTGCCTAGTATTTACAATAGCTAAAATGTTGGGGAATTTTATTTTAGGCAGGCCCCCTTGCCTACTGCCTGGTAAAGTACATTTTCGGGTTCGGTCAACTTACGACGGGGAATTTTTTAAAGCAGACCCCCTAGCTTACTGCCAATGACATAATCGGTGTTATAGAAGAAGGTCACCGTACACAATGTTTTTTGCGTAGGCGACCCCTTCAACGACTCTTCCAGGTTGGACAAGGACTACGATATGAGTAGGGCTTCTCACTCTACTGAGAAGGACGTACAGCTGGCCATGTGTGAAGCAGTCCGTGCGAAGATCGACTCCGACGTACTCAATTGTTTGGCCTTGGCTCTTGTGGCCAGTCATTGAGTACGCTAACACGAGGGGAAATTGTCGACGACAGACACGAATCGGCGACCCTTCGGCCAACGCAAACCTAAAGGTGATTCGAGGAATACCGAAAGGTTGCGTGCCTCCGGGAAGTCTGACAGTGATTAGCCGTTTGGAAATCGCTGTGACAATGACTTTAGTGCCGTTAACGAGTCCATCGGCAATATTCAAATTCCTCATGATAAGGCATACGGAGCCAACCTTAAGTCGCAGGACATGATCTGGTACGCCTTTGCCAGTGGCTTGATGTAATAGCTGTACATCCACGACCATATCATCTTCGTTTTCCTTGTCCATAGTGTCAGCACTTATCAACTCATGAAGTTGGCCATCCAACGAGTTCAAGATTTGATCATTGATCTCTTTGACGTTCACGTTCATAGCTGAAAGTATCGCTCTTCTCGCACATTGATCGGGGTCACAGAGAATTTGGGGTGGAAAAACCTCACCGATCAAGTCTGTTATGGTCGTGAGATATCTTAGCCCAAGAAGAGGAATAAGGTCCTCACAATCACGGCCTTCTCCAAACATCTTGGATGGAATAGCTCCGTTGCCTACTCCAAGGAGGAATTTGGAGTAGTCAAGGGAGCTAGTCGTTCTGTGTGGAGTCGTCAGGGAGAACACTTTAAAACGTCGCCAAAGGTATGATGCTCGAAGTGAAACACAAGCAACATCACACAATGTGCGAGCTTTTTCAACAACGGGTGCTATTTGCCTAAAGTCCCCTGAGCAGAGAAATATCTTATTTCCAAATGGGACACTAGTATTCATGAGATCTCGAAGTGACCGGTCGAGGATCTCGAATATGAATCAGTGCGCCATTGGAGCCTCATCAAAGACAATGAGCTGTGCTGCTCGGATGAGCTCTGCTCGTTGGGACCCGTTGGTAATGTTCCACACGCTCATGCCGTCACCAAGATCGAGAGGGAGCCGGAACATGCTGTGTGCGGTGGTACCACCAGCCAAATTACCGGCAGCAATACCTGAGCTCGCCACGGCAAGAGCGACGTGATGACAACTCCGCACGTACGCAAGGATGACACGAATGAGTGAGGTTTTTCCGTATCCTCCAGGCCCATCAATGAAGATTGTCCTGGAAAGATGTGTGTCATTGGGTCTTGAGAGTACCAATTGCACGTAATGTAACACTTGTCTTTGGTCGTCAGATAACTTGGGCACCCACTCTTCAACAATTGCCCTCTGAAAGCTTTCTCCGAAGTTAAGCAACTCTCTACCCAACTCAGTCGTGTCATCTTCTACATATGGCAGGCCATGGTCAGTCAGACTTGATCCCTGTCTGCGGAGGCTGCGATCAATATCTATCAATGATAGTTTTACTGCCAATTCAGGATCTGAAGGGTTCCGTTCTAAGTGATCCTCACAAAGTGAGTTCTTGAAAGAGTTCCACAACAGTGCCGCTGGAGCTCCCATATTACATAGGAGAACAAAGAAGGATCTGAGTCTTGGTCCAAGCATGAATTGAGAGGCTTCTCGCAGTGCGTGATAGTACTCTTCTTCGTCTTGTACCAAGCCCAGCCTCCTGGCGACTTCCTGAAAAGTGCAGCAATCAGATCCGCCACGAGACAGAAGATCAGCGTAGCCGTGACAAGGAACGGACATAAGACGCAGTCTTAGATAATAGAGTTCACCTCGGTTAGGTGAGACCCACAACAGTCTGCATACTTTTTGTCCCCGTTGGCGAGCTGTGATGAAATGCTGTCCATCTGGATGG
This sequence comes from Stictocephala bisonia, assembly GCA_035578905.1. NCBI lineage: Eukaryota > Metazoa > Arthropoda > Insecta > Hemiptera > Membracidae > Stictocephala > Stictocephala bisonia. The sequence goes on along the minus strand of JAQJVL010003557.1, from coordinate 41,365 downwards.
TTGTACACTGTCCTTGACGTTGGTTTTTTTGTATGTACAAAAAGTTTTCATAAAATGACTGGTATGTAAGGTTAGGGAAAATTGGATCTTGAGGTCTATTGAAGTACACGATAAGCTTGGAACTAGGTTTAGCGGTTGCATCTGCCAACTGGCCTGGCCTGAAAATGACTACCTGTTTACCTTCAAGGTGTACAGGCAGACAGTCAACGCTGGGCTCTAGCTTTGACATTGGAAAGTCTAAGAGACGCCAGCATGCATCGCTAGCACCAATCATTCTCTTCGTCACGTAATGCTCTACCTCATCTTCCTGTTTACCGAAAGGTGTAACAGTTACATTCTGAAGAGAACCACCCTTCATGAGATATTTGAAAAGGTATTTGATTACGCGACGAGTAGACGCAAGCTCCAAGTTTATGTGTGCCTCATATTTTAATAAAAGTGTGGCATTATACGGTACAACCCACCCATCATGAACAACAATAGTCTTTCTTCTTGATATTATGTTCCCCTTATTATTGTAATCTCGCCTGTACTGGACAAACCCCCTTTCATCTACATGTGTACTTCGGCAAGCAGGCTTTGGGAAAAACTTTGTACAACAACCTTTGGCAGAGTCCCAGCACAAGAAGTCGGTGCGATAATCTGTTCCACAGGGTCCGTGAACCATATGTTTCAGCACCAACTCCCTGAGCCTACCACCGGCTTCTTCTTCCGAGGGAATATCTGCCCGAATAACAGAATCAATGTCGGATCCCTGAACTGGACCGCCTCCGTCGATCTTGAACACAATATGAGCATGAGGTAATCCCCTCATTTGCATCTCGATGACGTAGACGATATAAGTTAGGGAGCCGAACATTGTTCCACTACGCAGATCTCGGAGAAGCTCGAGAAGTTTTATGTGGAAGACTCTGCATGCCGTAGAAGGGTCACTTCGGCCAGTACCATAGGGGCAAGATTTCTTGTTTTCCTCCCATGTTGCACTATACGTGAAGGTCAAGAAGAAAGTAGGTGAGCCCAGACGAGACACAAGGGCCATTGCATTTTCGTAATGAACCTTCATGTACCTGGGCCCACCGGTAAATGAACTTGGGAGGTAGATCTTTCCAGCTTGCAACCCTCCTTCGCCTTGGACAGTTTCGTCACGATTTATGTCATCCATCACCTGTCTTCCTGTTTTCCTAGCCTGTTGAAAATTGAGTAATTCGTCCAATGGCCCTACCCGCACGGAATTTTTAGCAGCAGCTTTTAATTGGCATAACTTAATGTAAAGTAGCCGCTCCTCGTCGTACCTCGCAAACATTTCTACCTGCCAAGCCTGTGATAGCCGACCATAGTGAGAAAATCGTGGCTCAGAAAGCAAGAGGCAACGCGAGTAATTGTACTGAGACAGCTTGTTTCCATTATTGTCTAGGATGCCGATATGCCAGCCCAAATTGCCTTGCGGATAGAGCAATGGATATTGAAATGGTTCCATCAGAGGATCAAACAGATCGATAGAAGATGGCCGTGCAGAACCCTTCTTCCAAACAGTCAACTTCCGGGGATCATTGACGGAATCTTCAGTACTGAGAACAGCGTGCACTTCCACACCTGTTTGCCTATCACCAAGAACAGGGCCGTGGGTAGATCTATTTGTAATTTCAAACTGTAAATGAGCGTTGATAGATGGCTCATTGCTCAAACGGCGAAACTCATTAATGAAAGGATTTGAAGAAGTGAGATAAGAATTGATAGATTCAATCAAATTGGCCTTGAGAGATCTACCCATGGCAATATTCTTGCGCTCCTCACCATCGTCGATGTAAAGACGGCACCGGTTGACAAACTGAACGTCCCCACCCCTAGGCGCGAACCTTTGACCAGCGGCGTCCAGATTGTAAACTTGGTGGTACATTCTTCCTTCAATTTTGAAGAAGGAGAGTCCACTAGGATGACGGTACCCACCAGACACCTCGAGTGCACAGAAGGCAAACAGGTCGTTGTATGCTCTGGCTCGTTCTAGGAAATGACGATCAGTATAAAACGGCGCGTCCAAAGGAGGTAGATTAAGAATATTATATGCTCCCACACCACAGCACCACTTTTTTCTGTCTTTCTCTTCCTCAAACAGCCGAGCATGACAGTACGAACACTTGTAAATGTCATCTTCCCAAAGACATACTTTACGGAGTTTAAATGAATTAATGCCATTTAAATCGGAGTCTCTCCAGTACGCCATCGGGCCTTGTTCACCAATCTTTCGAGCAAGGAGAGCAGGAACGTGTCTCATGTTGGAAAATGAGGGATTCTTCAATCGAAAAGCCTCTCTCTACTCTCTGGCAGGAAGCTCCAGGATTCTGATCGTTATAACGTCGGACAGCTTCTCGGTTGATCTCGGGATGCTGGTCAGTGTAACGTCTTACAGCACCTCTATTTATCTGAGGTTTATTTTTACTGTATCGTTTTTTTGCATCTGTAAGCTGTTCCTGTCGAGTACTTGTCAAGCTCTTTGGACGTCCTCGCTTAACCTTTTTAGGTCTGCCGGGCATTTTGTTAAATAATGGCCTGGTCAAAGGAGACATTTCTTTTAAGGGTGATAACACTACCACAGACATCAATTTTAACTTAACATCGACATAAGACTCCTGCGAGTCTAGATTAGATGTACAGATTGGTTCATACAATTGGTTTGGAGGGTCATCAATTCGCGGTTCTTCAGAGACAATAGTAAGGTCTTGTGTGGCAGTTTTTCCCAAAGTCAGCTGAGTTATAGTGAACTGTCTTGCAACTCCATCCAGAGCTGCATTCGACAACATCAAACTGGCCAGTGAAAAGTAGCTGTCACACAGAAATAGGCGGGCCAGATTATTACCATCATTGGACAAATCAAAATGGCGCTTTTCATTCACTGGATGTGGATCAAACAGATACAGCAGTTCATTTACCCTCCAAAAGGAGACAGTAACTGTTTGACCCGTGAAAAGGAATCCGATATTTTTTTGATTTGCAGCCAATATGTCTTGTAATTTTTCAGCAAGTGACGAAACAGTGTCATGCCAATCATCTTTCGCTAGGGGATAAAGTGCATCGTAAATGTGCTCTAGTTGTAACAGAGAAACTGACTGATTCAAAACATGAATGACTGATGGTAATTCTTCTGGAAACAAGTACCGCCCATAACCAGTACAATTCTCACTACGCAGTGTTTTGTAAATGCGATCACCACTCATAAGGATTGCATCAATTGCAGTTGTCGTAAAATGTCCACCAAGACTCTTCCATGCAAGGGCACAAGCAGAATTAGCCACACACTGAGCATTTCTACTCCATGTGAAGAGTTCATTGTTGCCCTGATGAAAGGACCCCTTGGCAACACAAAAAAAATTCTGTTGATGAGAAACCATCGTAGAGTTAAAATGTAAAATTACAATTAAAGTAATTGGAGAAGAAGAAATTGGAAACAAAAATATAGTATAAAGTCTCGAAAACAATCAAAAGAAATTCGTGATTGATTATTAATTACAATAAAAACGTATTAATTGAAAGAAAAGGGAGAATAAACCAAGAGTGTATGTTGAAAAAATAGCGATGATAGAAGATTCGTCTCAACATGCAGTGAAAACGATTCAGTTTTCAATAGGGCAGAAAGCCAAACAATTGAACAGTTCAGTACTGAAGGTAATTCAAGCGTGTAGAGGCCGTAGGGTGTCAGCAGACTGAGGCATCAAATGCGGCGCATCCTTATATAACCTCGGTGGAACTTGTTCCAATCGACTGAAGTCCGTTCTACTAACCGTTCTAAAAACGTTTCTCGCAGACGCTCCACCGACTCGTTTCGATCGACAAAGGCCCGGTCTACCAACTGTTCTAAAAACATTTATCGCAGCCGCTGGAGGGTGCCTAAACCAACAAACAAATTCCGAAAATACAGCGTAAAACTATGATTGGCCTTTAGGCAACAAAAATGAATACAACCTGTTTTTATATATAGTTTAAATGTCCGTAAAGTTTTGTACACAATTTGAATACGTAAGTGAATAAGTGAGTAACATATTTTTGACAAAACCCAACTTTACCTACTTTTTGTGAGGAAATGTATTATATATAAAGCATTTAAGTATATAATTTAAATATTCTATTAGATGTTGTCCAAACTAAATATTACAGCTTCAGTATAAAAAACTTCAACTCTGCAAACAGGTCGGCGTTTTCAAGTCAACCATTTTGATTTTTTCTAGGTTATGAAAAGTTACAAATCAAATTTTATAGCAGTTTTCGTAACAAAGTAGTAAAGTTAAATAGTGTGTACGGGTTTTAGGTTCTTAAATTATCGTAATACAGCAATAAAATACGAAAAACCTAACAAAAGTAGAATTTTTTTAACGAGAAGTGAACTTTGATGATTTTTGCATAGTTAATATCAGAAATACCAAAAAATTACTTCTTAACAAAATTGTAGGAAATTTAATTACAAATCTGAAGTATACGGTCAGCAATTCAAAATTCCCGTCCGCCATTTTAGATGATAACGGGTGATTATCCGTTGATCACAGGGGGTTTCCAATATGATCTGAAGGGGGGAGGGGTTCTATCTAAGATGATCATAAGAAATTACCTTAGTTTTTTATTGGAGACTATCTAAGTTGATAGTAGGCACAAATTCAAATTCATAAACTTTTTGTGAGTAAAGTTAGAGTATGTACCTTTTGTGGTACATAGATTTTTGTATGTACATTACATTTTTTGTACAGCATCTAATTTTTAGGTTGAAAATTTCATTAGATGCTATCTAAACTAAATGTTACAGCTTCAGTAAAACAAAAACTTCAAGTCTGTAAACAGTACAGCAATTTCACGTAAGCCATTTTGAAATTTTTTTTTAGGTTATAAAAAGTGAAAAATCAAAGTTTATAGCAGTTTGATAGCAAAGTTCTATACGTAAATAACGTGTAGGGTTTTAAGGTTTTAGCTCCTTTAAATCATGCTTAAATGGGAGGAACTATTCCAAAAAAAATCACGTGTTTTCGAAAGAACTCAAGTTTACCGACTTTTTCTCAGGAAACTATTGTATATAGCACAAAAACACACAGGACACTTTTTGTGCAGAATTTTATTGTCAATTGGTATATATAATTTGGTGTTAAGTAAACTAAAAATTAAAGTTTCAGTAAAACGAAAACCTCAACTCTGCAAAAAGATACCCGTTTTCACGTCAGCCATTTTGGATTTTTTCTAGGTTACGGACAGTGCAAAATCGAATTTAATAGTAGTTTTGATAGCAAATTAGTAAATTTAAGTAGTGTGTAGGTGTTTAAGTTCTTAAATTATCGTTATAATGCAGTAAAATACGAAAAACAAAACAAAAATAACATTTTTTGAACGAAATGTGAAAATTAACGATTTTTAACGTAGTTATTATCAAAAATACAAAAAAATGTTACATGACCAAAATTGTAGGAAATTTAATTACAAATATGAAGTATGCTGTCAGATTTGTTCTACAACCAACGGTTTGCCCACAATTAAGCCGTTAGTAAAACTCTGCACACAATTCAAATTTCCCGTCCGCCATTTTGATTTTTTTGGAGGGTTAAAAATTAAAAATTTTTAATTTTCGGAATTTTTCCGTCGGTTGCTCGGCAAAAGCTACAAGTGTGCCAAATTTCAAGTTTCTAGCTCATCTGGAAGTGGGTTAGAATTTGTATACGTGAGTGAGTTACACGTGCGGCTATATAGATATTAGATTAATCAAACGTCTTCTGAGTCTTGTCCCCGCATTGTCAATTATTTAACCTCTTCATGCATGCATTATAAAAACGCGGAGAAAAAAAAATTTTCAATGGTTTTTTTGGATTCAGCATGTTAAAATTAGTATATTTAATTTGTTGTTGTGAGCATATAACGTATGTATAACAAAATATTTACTTGTCCACAAATGTGTCTTGTATGCAAATGTAGACTCGATGGCACAGCTTAAAAACTTACCTGTAATGCATGCTGTCCACAAATGTTGCCATCTGCTGCAAATAAATGTTTGCTGCCGTAAATGCATATGTCCACATATGATAACAGGTAAAAAAATGCAATAAATAAAAATGTATACTGTATTTACACATCTGTGTCAGTATTTCAATATTTAATTTGGATTTCTGCTTCCTCAACCTTATTGGGAAAAAGCCTAAACTGACTTTACAAATAACAAAACATGTCTATGTCTCTTAATATTTGGGTTCGGCACCGATCTCAACATATTAATTAATATTTTCATCATAGATGTTAATAAAGCTGTAGGTAAGAGTACAGTGACAATGACATCGTTTATAGGCACTTCTAGAATTAATTGCAGGTGCAGTGGTCCATATTTCCTCTTTTGCATAATAGACACGAATGAGGACAGCTACTGATGTACACGGATGTGGCATCCATGCATTGGTGGTAACTCTTTGGCTCAAAAATGGAGGTCCATCATTGTATGGAAGGCACAAGTGAGGCCAGGTGAACTCTTTGTAATATTACCCTTGTTTACATCACAAAACTTAAGTCTTACAGGTTGTTCTATAGCTTATGTGTTACAGAATAGTAGGATATTTTTCTTACTTTCATACCACGTGGGTGATTCGTAACAAAAAACTTGAAACTTTGCCAAAATCACAGACCTGCACTGCACATGTTCGACTAACCTCAAATTGCTGTGTTGAACTGAGAAAGTGTCGCAACCTAGTGGGAACTGCTCAAACTAACTCAACTGGCCACAAGTGATGCCTCCATGCAGATTTGGGTCCCAGGAAACAATTGTTAGATTTTTATGAAGCTTAAATTAGCCGTACACGTATGATGCCGTCATGCATGAAGAGGTTAATACTGCCCAAAACCGTACCAATGCCAAGAGAAAACTAATAAATACTAATAATATTAAGAGTCTGCATATTAATGTAGATGGCTGTCGGAGGCAGTCGGACATTGAGAGATTTGGCGGAGACATGTCAACCAACTGTTGAGCTCAAAATTTAAGGGGGAGGAATAATAGATATTGTTTTTATTTTGACCTATTTTTCAAAATTAGGCGTACGTATTTAACATGTCAAAAGCAAACCCAACGTGCTATATGATAGCGTTTAAAATGACCTCATAGAATAAAATTGACATTAAAATTTGGTCAATAAATAACATATTTGGTGACCAATCGTGACGAATAAGTGAAACCAATTTGATATAAACTCCGCGATAGACCAAACTGTTAACATTGTGGTAATCCGGGTTGGACCGTGTCTGATTGCTATATACACGTTGCCGACGTTTCGAGTACATTGCAGCACTCATCTTCAGGGGGACACACTTCATGTAGGTGAAAGAACTAGGTATCAAGCTTGACAATTCAATGCTGCAAATCAGACCAGGCAGTGTGCCGCCCTGAAGATGAGTTCTGCAATGTACTCGAAACTCGTGTACATAGCAATCAGACACGGCCAACCCGGTTTACTAAAATGTTAATAGTTTGAATACTGGCTATGTATCAGAATACCGGCATTTAGTTCATTTTCATAGTTCTTGACAGTATTACCATGTATTATTTCTTATTGGCATGTATTATTCCATTACCTTTTTGAATTAATTTTTTACTGAAACGTTTATCATAATCAGTTTCATATGAAATAATGCTTCAAATTTACTATATAATCATTCTTAGTATAATGGATACATTGAATTCCGCTATCACTGGAATCAAACGTATTTAATGACAAAAGAGAGAATCTAGAAAACGTGTTTAATCTAAGAAATACTGGAATTTATTTGGACAAATTAAAAAAAAAAAAGAAATAATGTGGCCACTAAAAATAAGGAAAAGTCCTCCAATTAAAATGTCATTAAAATGTTCGTCCTTTCTGAGATCCTAATACTGTAATAGCCAAATAAAATGGACACCAATCTAACTGTTATTATTTAAACTGTAAATAATACTAATATATATTATTACATATTTTGTTCTGTTAATTTTAGAAAATCCGGATTTGATTGGTTTGTTTCCAAACAGACTGTATAAAAATAAAAGATTATGTGAGGAACATTTCTGTGAAAAAGATATTTTGCTTAGTGGTCACCTTGTTCCAGTTCCTGTTCTATATTGTACACAACCATCAACATCATCTTGTACAGACAGTAATGAAAACCAAGACCTGGAGTTAACAGTAAACAGAAGCATGGAAGAAGCCACAATTCACTCATATGGAAAAAATAACATGTTTGAGTTCCAAGTATTGGCTTCCCCAGCAATAAGCACTTCATGCACAACATTTTCAGTGGAACAATCACCATCGACTAGGCAATGGATTGACAATGCTTCACCGGCAAATCAACTGGGCAGAGTGAGATTCAATACAGTGAAACGAAGGCTACCTAATTCTTCAAACAAGCAAAACATCGAACAGAAATTTAAACAATCTCAGTCACGTTTAGCTTCAAAAAGATTATCAATATTCAGACTTAGAGAGAAATCCTCAAATGTAAAATTTTAAAATATCCAATAGAACCTGGACAGACAACTATACAGCAGTGGCTTAGTAGCAAAGAAGTATTTAGACCAGGTTTTAATAAATCGTTCCTGAATCAAATAAATCTAAAAGCTTCTACAATGACACCAATGGAAAAATCCATAGTACTAATGTTTGATGAAATGGCTATAAAAAAGACCTTAGAATATTCTCAAAAACACGATTTCATAGAGAGGTTTAAAGACACTGGTCTTTTTGGGCCCAGAAATAGCTAAACAGGCAGCTGTCTTCATGATGCGATTGTACAACCAGTGGAAGTTACCTGTTGCATACTTTGTCACAGAAAATGGTTTAACAGGTGATGAAACAAAAAACCTGATCATATAATCTGTAGGGAAACTGGAAAAGACAGGTTTGAAAGTAAAGACAGTTGTTTGTGACCAGTGCACTACGAATGTGTCAGCATATCAAAAGTTGAATGTAAATGAAGACAACCCATTTTTTTTAAAGCAGAGCCAATGAAAATGTATTTGAACTCTATGACACACCACATTTATTGAAATCTCTCAGAAACAATCTTATCTCACATGACTCATGTTATTGAATGAAAATGTAATTTCCTTTTCAGACATCAGAAACTTTATAAAATTGAAACGATGAGTGGTACAACAAGAGCAGTTCATCAGCTATCTGCAGCCCATATTTGGCCTAATAACTTCCAGAAACTTTCTGTTTCTGTTGCTGCCCAAATATTTAGTCACACAACGAGCGCTGCACTAAAAACTGCCTTTGCCGTATGAGTGTAAAAATCATCTACTGCTATGCACACAGCCATTTTTTTACAAAAAATTAACGCCTTATATTAACTCTATGAACAGTAAAAAACGAAAGAAAAAAATCCTGAATCTTGTACTCTGAATAAAAAAAGACAATCACATAACAAATGTTTTGGAAGGACTAAATACTTTTAAATGTTTGAGAAAGATAAATACCACACATTCTGAGCCACTGTGCTTTTGAGGGTTCAGATTAACCATAAATGCTATACTCAAACTATTTGAATCCGAAGACTGTGACTATGTGTTAACATCACGTCTCAATCAAGACCATCTAGAAAATCTATTTTCCAGAATTCGACAAAGAGGAGGATTTAATAGAAACCCAACAGTTAGGGTGTTTAGAGGATCACTTAGAATCTGCACGCTGAAGCAAAGATGGAACCACCAAAAAGCACGTCATATGACCCAGACTTAGATCAAATCAAATCAAATCAAATTTATTGCCATTAATCAATGTACATACATGAAATAGACCACGTCAAGTACAACAATACCATAAATACAATAAAAACAAAAACACTTAACTTAAGTACTGCAGAATAAATTAAATCTAAAAATAAATATTAATGACACTAGGGTATCTCGTTACAAAATACTTGTTACCCGCAGTACATAGATTCAATGTGTAAATTGATTTTCCACTATACTAGAAGTGCACTGCAAACCAGTCACTCTAAAATATATATATTTTTTCATCAAAAAATTCACTAATGCTATAAAAGGGATTATTGACAATCCAATTGTTTATTTTAGATTTAAATTGATTTTGAGATAAATGTTGAACTGATTGAGGCAATTTATTGTAAAATTTTACACAATTCTAAGTGAATGAATTACTTGTTAATGACAATCTATGTGGTGGTATATCAATTTTGTGTTTGTTCCTAGTGTTATACTGATGTACTTCTTCTCTGGTAGTAAATTGTTCACAATTAGTTTTACTGTATAGTAAAATATGCAAAATGTACAGATTTATGACAGTGAGAATTTTTAATCTTTTAAATAGTGGCCTGCAATAATCAATAGGCCCAACCCTATAAATTGTTCGAATAACTGTATTTTGTATCAATAATAGTTTATGAACGTGATTTGAGTGTCCCCAGATGATCAACCCATATGCTAAATGCGATTGAAAGAGACCAAAGTAGGATATCCTTAAATACTTAAATGATACTAAATCTCTCAATTTCCAAAATAAATATGACACCCTACTGATTTTAGTAGCAACATAATCAATGTGTGAAATCCAATGCAGTTTACTATAAATTTTTATCCCTAGCATTTTAACAGAATCAACTTCCTCATTGTTTGAGAGACTTAAAATGAGCTTTTGGGTTTTATCATTATTACACAAAAGTTCATTACTTGTGAACCATTCCTTTATGTGCATCATCCATTAGAAGAGCTAAATCTTGTAAATTACTAAGAGTGCCCATTACTGTAATGTCATCTGCATATATAATCTTATTAACATTTATGTTTGGACCAACTGTAAAATCATTTATATAAATAATAAACAAAAAAGGACCAAGGATTGATCCCTGTGGGACTCCCATAGTTACTTTGCCCAAGACCGATTTGTTCTTATTATTGACTATAACATACTGACTTCTATTGTTAAGAGTAGTGAAAAACTAGGCGAAATAACCCACTTTTCCAGAACCGGATCCAAGATGGTGACCGGATCCAAGATGGTGACCGGATCCAAGATGGCGACCGGAAGCTTATCCAAGATGGCGGCCGGAAGCAGTGCTACCAACCCTGTGGAAATTTTTCCTCCCCAAAATTCCCTCAAATTCCCTTGTTATACTATATAAAATACACTCCTAACCTAACCTTTCCCTCGTTATACTATATAAAATGCACTTTTTCCAAGATGGCGACCTTTTATCAGGGTGATTCGGTTAGTGTTACCGGCACTTTCTGAGCTGATTGTACTATAAAAAATAAAGAAAAAAGTTCATATAAACATGGGTCCGGAAATGCTTCCTTACTGAGTTATGGCCAATTGAAGATTTCACAAAAAATTTTGTGCACGAGGTCAAATGATGATTTGCTGCGTGTTTATGAAGAGAAATTTATAGGCGAATGCAACTTTTTCTAACGTATTTTTAGATGAGAAATTGAATAAAGTTCATCTCATAGCTGTATCTCATTTAGTTTTTTGGTTATACTACAAAAAACAGAAATAAAATAATTTTGAAAACACTTTTTTAAGGTTTAACGGACAATTATTTTGTTAAATAGGCAATGAAGACCCACATTTTTACAAAGAAACTTGCAGAAAATTTAATTCTGAATAAAATGACAGTGCCACACGCCTATTAACAGCGAAGTATTAGTTTCTAGAATTTAATTTTACAACAAACACTTTACCAAGCAAGAAATACGTATTTAGCAAATAAACACCGTAATGTAATGATATAAGGTACACAAACAATTGACTAGCATACAATTTTAATTACGATTTTTATATTAATGCTCAACTAAAAAACAATAATACTATTACTTTTTAGGACTATCCAAATGGTTAAATCATGTACCTACATATCTTTGTCACGTTACCTTCACAGAAGGTAAATTATGTTTTTATAAGTTGGTATCACAAATCAGCTGTTCAACAATACACTGCAATTAATTGAGGAATCCAAATTATTTGTTACCAATTCTGTACTAGTTTAATGAGTATAGTGCAATTTAATACAGTTAATTTACTACTTGTTTGTTAGTGAAGTGTATTTTAAAGTAACTTACTATCACAATTGCAATGCCTTTGTTATTTACAACTGAAGAATATGCCGACATGGTATTTGTCTTAGGCGTTTGTGACGGAAATGCAACCGCTGCTACTGCAGAATACCGAAGACGATTTCCTAATCGCAGAGTTCCAAACCCAAAAACGATCAGTGGATCATTTCGTACCCTAAGGGTAACAGGTAAACTTCCTAGTATTAATAATTATCGGGATCGCCCTGCCCAGAATAATGTAGATATGGAAGATAATAATGTAAATATGGCTATAATCATGGCTACTGAACGCAATCCTGGTGTCAGTACACGGCGTCTTTCCAGGCGATTCGCAGTGTCTCAGTCTGAAGTATGGAGAACTTTGCGCAAAAATAGCATGTTCCCTTACCATAAACAACAAGTTCAAAGTATTCAACCAACAGATCCTCCTCTTCGATTGGAATTTTGCAACTGGTTAATTAGAAACCGTCAACATCATAGAACCATTTTATTCACTGATGAAGCTCAATTTACCCGAGATGGCGTCAACAACCTTCACAATGAACACACTTGGGCAGAGGGCAATCCACATAGTACAATCGTGCGCAACTTTCAACACAGATTTAGTGTAAATGTATGGTGTGGACTCATTCATGATCGATTAATAGGACCATTCATTCTCCGAGGACATCTAAATTCCCGCATGTACCTAGAATTCCTTACAGAACAACTACCACTATTATTAGAAGATGTTCCATTAGCGGCAAGGTGCAATATTATTTATCAACATGATGGTGCCCCTTCCCACTTTTCCCATAATGTAACAATGCACTTAAACGAGCAGTTTCCCGGGCGATGGATTGGTCGCGGTGGACCACACACTTGGCCACCAAGATCACCAGATCTAACTCCATTATATTTCTGTATATGGGGTTGGATGAAGAACCTGGTGTACCAGGAAAAAGTAAATACACGTGAAGAGTTAATAAATCGAATTGAAGATGCCACCGCACAAATCAAAAACAATCGTGCAGCGTTGCGGAGGATAACTTGATCACTCAGAAAGCGAGCTGCTAAGTGTATTGTAGTACAAGGACTGATTTTTGAACACCTGTTATGAAAGTGGTACGTAGTATTATAAGCTTTAGATGAAAAACAATAATTTACTTAAAACTTAATTTAAATTGCATTCTAATAAATCGTATGTGTACTCTATGTCATTAAAATGCGGTTTTCCTTTGCTTTGGAATTTCTTGCTTGGTAAAGTGTTTGTTGTAAAATTAAATTCTAGAAACTAATACTTCGCTGTTAATAGGCGTGTGGCACTGTCATTTTATTCAGAATTAAATTTTCTGTAAGTTTCTTTGTAAAAACGTGGGTCTTCATTGCCTATTTAACAAAATAATTGTCCGTTAAACCTTAAAAAAGTGTTTTCAAAATTATTTTATTTCTGTTTTTTGTAGTATAACCAAAAAACTGAATGAGATACAGCTATGAGATAAACTTTATTCAATTTCTCATCTAAAAATCCGTTAGAAAAGGTTGCATTCGCCTATAAATTTCTCTTCATAAACACGCAGCAAATCATCATTTGACCTCGTGCACAAAATTTTTTGTGAAATCTTCAATTGGCCATAACTCAGTAAGGAAGCATTTCCGGACCCATGTTTATATGAACTTTTTTCTTTATTTTTTATAGTACAATCAGCTCAGAAAGTGCCGGTAACACTAACCGAATCACCCTGTATATGTACTATAATAAATGCTTTCAGGTAATACCGTCGGCTTCCTTCGTACGCGTCGGCTGCTGGTCTGACGTGCATGCGTGGGGACTTGCTACTCTGCGGATTATTTCATATATACACTATAACAAATGCACTATCTCATATATACACTATAACAGTGGTTCCCAACCTTTCTAGCTTGGGGGCCCAGTTATATTTTTTTTTTTTAATTTTGAGGCCCACCTAGAATATATATATATTCTTCTAAGTATAAATTTAAATTGTTTTAGACAGGTTATTAAATTAAAACATATTGGGTAAAAAAGAAAAAAAAAACACTTTACTGAAGAAACTTTATTTACAAGTACATTATCAAGGCTGTCCGATCTTAAAGGGATTTTTGACATTGTTTATCCTGTACTAATGTATCAATATCGGGAACGTAATTTGACAAATTCAACCTTAAGTCACTCTCCACATTTAACTTTTCCTATACTTATTTTTGAAATAAACTAAAGTAGAAAAGGCTCTCTCACATAGATAAGTTGTTGAAAATCCCATCAGTTGTCTTAGTGCTATTTTGCTGATTGCGGGATAGTATTTTCGCACATTCATCCAAAAAAGAATCAATGGGGTCGTTTTGAAACTTGATTTCAGAACCTGATCACGAGACAGCTCAATCAAAGAGTCCTCTTCACTTGAAGGCATGTTAGCCTTTTTTAAGTTATCTTCATCAAAAGGGTTTCTGATCCATTGAACTTCAAAATCAATTTTAGGGAAGTAGCGCCTACAAAAAATATGAAAATACTTAGTTTCTTAGTTACAGTTTCTTAATTATAGTTTCTCAGATCAAAATAAAAAGTTCAGAGACACAAAGCATAATATACTAATTTGAAATTAAAATGTTGATACATTTATAGTGTGAAATTAAATTTCAAATTACCTTAGATTAGATGCCAGAGATGAGAGGTGATCTTTTATGGTTGCTGCTGTTGGTTCATCAATTTTGACTTCGTTTGTTTCAAGGAAATCGTGTAGCAGGCACGTAGCCAGGATTTGGTTTGGGGGGGGGGGGGCTAAGTTGATGAGGTGGGGTCGGTTCTGCCACATAAGTAAAATCAATAATAGCCTATTCCATGAATAATATCTACTTAATACTGTTATAAAAATAATAACTACTATGACTGAGAGAAATAAATAACATTAAATACTTTTACTCTTAGAATACGTATAATTTAACAACATGTATGCAATTTTAATTAAGTAGAAATTAAATATACGACATAAGATTTCCAGAAAGTTTATTATAACTCCTGCTTCATTTACTGCATTGTTGTTTAGTTCTATGAAATCACAGCAACAGTCTCCTTTTCTTCTCGCCTGCCATTTTATCAATTACATCATCAGGTTTTATATTTATGTCTCGGTGGGTGGCTACCATAGCCAGTGCGCTCAACCTTTTGTCTGTCATTAAAGTTCTGTAAACTCTTTTTACCCTTTTCATTGTTGAAAAAGTCCTTTCAACACTGCAAGTGGTCACTGGCATGGTAGCTAATACCGTCAGGAGGCAATGTATTGTCCGGTAGTACGTTTTGTCACATAGTTCAAGGACTTTCAAAACTTCAGTATCCTTTTTCATTTCTCCTATTGTACTCGAACACTATAGTATATACTCAGCTTTTACATCAGCTAAAGAAAGATTTTCCTCAAAATATGCAGTTAGATTTTCCAACAGATTTACTTTATCAGGACTTGCAAATCCCGGAAGGAGGATTTGAAAACTAGATAAAATGTCTTCATTTGTTAAAAATCTTTCTGTTAAATTTTGAATAAGTGAGTCAATACATGGTATGTAAATTGTTACCCTGAAATGATCTTCAACTGAACTAGTCTCCGGATTTGCCCGATGTGTCTGGCGTGAAGTTAGTCTGGGAATTGCCAATTGACAGTCAAACAATGTCTTACTTAATATTTCAGCTGAAGAGAACATGTCTCTAAAAGCATCATCGTTTATCATAGAGTTCAAAGACACCAACAATGTTCTTGCATGGTTAATAGCAGACACCATATCTATATGTTTTTCCTGAAGTGAAACAGACAGGGGCAAAGTAAGGCTAAAGAGTTTCTCACACACAAAGAGGCTCACAATGAATTCACTTTTTTCAACTGTAGCCAAGTAGCTTGCTGCTGAAGAAGATATTTTCTGTGGTGTATGTGATATTTCTTCCAAGCTTACAACAATAGGATGCAAAAGCTCCACAAATTTAAACAAACTGTCGTGTCTTTCAATGAAACGTGTTTCACATAGACGTGTTAGCCTTTTTTTCTTTGAATCAGGAGCATGAATGTTAATATTGTGTTGTAAAACATTGTTAGCATGTGTACTGTTTCTGAAAAAATTTGTGATTTCTTTTATTGCTCCTAAGCAATTTCTAACACAAGAGTTTGAAAAAGTGTCACTCAATGCAAGGTTTAATCTATTGCTGGCAGAATGGAAGTACCTTGCTTTTGGGTATTTTTATCTTATCCTGGATTGAACTCCAGTAAGATGGCCAGACATAGTGGCAACTCCATCATACCCTTGTCCTACACACTTGTTTAAATCTAAATTCAAAATGTTACATTTTTCCAAAATTACTCTTGTAATATTCTCTGCAGTCTGACTGTATATTGGTACAAATCCAACCAAATCTTCTCGTATTACGGGTATTTAAATCTTGTAATCTACATAACGGATACATATAGATAATTGTTCAGTTGCTGTGATATCCATAGTTTCATCGGCCAGGATAGCAAAGCAATCCGACTTCTTGATTCTAGAAGCAATCTCTTGTGTCACTAAATTTGAACAGGTTTGTATAATCTCATTTTGAATCTCAGGACTTAGATATGTAGCGTTCTTAGCACAACTAATAATGTGCCTCTTTAAATTTTCATCTCCTGCACATGCTCTAAACCGAAGCAAAGCACGAAATTTCCCATCATTTTTATCTGGCTTTTCTAATATGAGTGGCCCACTGTCTTCATCTCCTCTTAACGGCAGCTCTTGCTCGGCACAAAAAAGTATTATTTCAATTATAGGTCTTAGTGCTGACCTATTCTCCTCTCTTTCTCTCGCGCGTTGAGTGTCTATCTGTGAATGTACATCCATTTGTTTTCCTGACATAACCATCATAAATTGTTCTGCAGATAAAACACACGCCTTATGATAATCTGTCATGGAATGTTTGATGAAGGTTTCCTTTGCTTTTTTCCAGTCTCTAAATCCACTACTTACCAATTTTCCGGGAGCCTCATGGCCTCCTTTGCCCACACCTGTTTTAAAGAATAAAAAGCACGGTTTGCAATAGACTGCATCTTCTTTTTTAGAATATGCTAAATAAGCAAATCCTTCTTTTGGGTCTGTAACACACTTTTCTTGAAATTTCCTTTTTTGTTTTACCTTCACTTGAGAGATACACATACGGCTGTTTTGGAAGAAATACTGACTTAGAAATATTGTTCTTTAGGTTATCATCTATAATTTGTTGAATGTTACCTATGTCAAAACAATCTGGAATCCATGTAGATTCACAAGTTTTTGGAACATGTTGGTATTTGGTAGCTCACCCACTTCCTCTTGACTTGAACAGGGGAACACCTTGGGCTTGTGTCACTGCACTGGTTGTGGAGGAAATGTAACTGGAACTGCTAGCATCAGCATCTGAAAGCAAACGCAAATAATTGCAATTTGCATCACTGCTAACAATAAATGGTACCAAAATATGGCACAAACTTTCTCACAAAATAAGATTAATTTTAAATAGAAAATATTGCTGTTATTATAATTTCCATGTTTCATGTTCGTTTAATCAGAGCGCTCTGGTGGTGGGTTTTAATATCTTTTAATGGATAATAAGGAACCATTTCAGCTAAAACTGTGTACATTTTATAAAAAAACGTTTTTCACACGATCACGATACTTTCTACCCCATATACTTTTTATAGGGAGAAAGTAAAAAGTGGTTCTGGCATTCAGCATTATTGTATAAAGAATTAATTTCGCTAAAATCAAGAAAAGTCTTAACAGTAGTAAACAATAATCTAAAATCAAATATTGTTTTATACTATTACATGCGCTGTGGGTTTCACCCAGTAAAATAATAATAAACTAAAAGAGTACCGTACTTTCTAGGAAACTAAACAAAATTAACAACTAAATGTAACGTAGGTAGTTCTAATCTATTGATAGTGACACTTACCTGGTTTCCTGTCCTGGTTTTTTAAAGAATGATGTAATGCTGGCTTGAGTTGTTCCTGTTATTCGTTTCATATTTTCATTCCTTCAGACACAAACTAACCACAATGTCAAAACCACAACATATAAAATAAAATCTGTCCTACAGTAACATCTGTACGTGTATGGTGACACTCACTTGTTGCAAAAGAGAGTTGTCAGAAGCTGTCAATATATTTTGATTAGTTTTTAGCAATAAATTGATAACACTAAATTAATACCAATGTTACCTACTACTCGTATTATGGAAAAATGAAAAATTGAGAACCTGTTTCTACCCCTTAGGAATGGAATGTTGAGAAATCCTTTCTCAGGGGGCTGAAAGATAGAAAACCCTAACTTCCCTCTTTTGTATGATCACCCAGCAGCAGAGGGTGTGTAGAGCTATCGTTTCGTTACACTACAACAAAAGAAGTAGCTAAACTACAGGCAAAATGGAAAAAAAACCACAGAACATCTGCCATCTGACACACAATAACACTGACTGACTGAGACTGACTGCTGCTATGTGGCCAAGGTCACTCGTGATGCGCTGGCGCCGTTTCCCTCTCCCACTGCACAATGCTGCCAACTGTTTTTTCTACACAATGCTGCGGTTTTTTCCACATTACAAAGCACAAACTCGCAATTCTTTGAAAATCCATAATAAAATTTTATTTATATACACTAAACAACATAAAAATGAAGAAAAGAAATTTTGGCCCGTAGTGAAAGGTTATGACAAATGCTGTGGCAGTGAACGTTTAATGCCAATATGTTTTGTAAATCATACACAATTTTTTTCTTTCCCTGAAAATTTCGGGGGGGGGGGGCTGAAGCCCCTCAAGCCCCCCCCCCTGGCTACGTGCCTGTCGTGTAGTAGCTTTGAGCCCATCGTCGAAATTTTACTATCATAGTTGTCTTGTACAAGAAACATATGAGTATCCTTGCTCTGAAGAGTTAAATTAAGAGTGTTGAGGGCACTAAAAATATCTGCCAAATACGCCAACCGCTTAAGCCAGTTTTCATCGGTCACGCATTCTAAGAAAGAACTTGCACGTTTTCCATCATATTCGTCCTCCATGAGGAAAATCCTGAGTTCATCATCACGAAGTTCAAATAATCTTGATAGCCCTTTACCTCTGGATAGCCACCGAACTTCACAGTGAAGTAAAAGCTGTTTGTGTTCACTGCCCATTTCATCACATAAAATACCGAAAAGTCTCGAGTTTTTTGGCCTTGAATTGATAAAATTAACGATTTTTACTGCATCGTCAAGAGTTGTTGTCAGACTCTCACCCAAACCTTTCACTGCAAGAGCTTCTCTATGAATGCTGCAATGTGTCCATTTGACAAAGGGAGCTACTGATCTAACTTTGGCAATCAAACCAGTATGAACTCCAGACATAGCTCTTGCTCCATCAGTTGTCAAACCTACACACTTTGACCAATCTAATTGATTTTCTGTGATAAAATTGTCAAGCGACTTGTAAATTTCCTCAGCAGTGGTTGTTGACGGTAAGCTATTGCAAAACAACAATTTGTCTTCAATATTTCCATTGAGTTCAAAACGAACAAAAGCTAATAAATTTGCCTGACCAGCTACGTCTGTACTTTCATCAAGTTGCAGAGAAAAATATTCACTTTGTTTCAAAACGTTAATGACAGATTCCTTTACACTCTGTGACATTTCATCAATTCATCTTTTGACAATAGTATTGGATAATGGAATTTCATTGATTTTTTTGGTACTTTTCTCATCAAACAAAGCATTACTTATTATTTTTGCTGCAGGTATAATTAGGTCTTCCCCCACTGTGTGAGCTGATCCCTTCTTTGCAATTAACAAAGATAGTTCATATAAAACTCTGGTAGTTATTTTGTTTTGTTTGGAAGATTTTTCCATGATAGATTTAATCATCGATAAATTTCTTTTCTTTATTTGAAAATATTGGAGATACTTTCCTACACATTCTGGATGCTTAGTTGATAGACGCCTTTCAAGTTTTGAGACTTTCATACATTCGTTGGATAGCATTTCAAAACAAATTACACACAGAGGCAAAGGCTCTTCTTCATTACCAGAACACACAAATCCGAATTTCAAAAAATCAGGATTATATTTTCGACTATAAGTTTTACCTTTCTTGGCCATGGGGTACTACTCGAACTTGGCTTACTTACTGCCTCACTAGTTGTAGAAGTGGATGAGGAAGGTTCATCATTTGACACATTTCTCTTACGGCAAGATCCCGTCCGAAACCAAGCATCCATATTGACTTGTAAGATGCACGTATCTTACAGCAGACACAGTAAAATTCGACACATAAATACAACCACTGCCACTAAAAATGTTACTTCCACATAATTATTAATCCAAATGCCAACACAACACTACTACCACAACTGAACTGAACTGAGTGCAGACTGCAGAGAACCGGTTTTGAGTGTTTTGACCGTAGTAAGGGTAGGAGGGAGGAGAGAGCGATGACCTTGCCGACACAGTTTTACAACAACACACTCTCCGCCAGGCCAAGCACGATCGGAGACAATTCCTAAATTAATATTTTAACCGCAACGACCTATTTGCCAATACCGTACTTAATTTCCACGAATTTAATATAATTTTAAGTTTCACCACGGCCCAGTAGCAAGCGGCCCACAAATGGGCCCCGGCCCACCGGTTGGGAACCACTGCACTATAACAAATGCACTATCTCATATAAACACTATAACAAATGCAATATTTCATATATACACTATAACAAATGCATTAATTCATATACATACACTCTATGGAACAGCCATGGCTGACGCGCATGCACGGGGACTTTACCATTGTGCTCGGGTTTCAAGTCTGGACAGGCGTGCCAGACTGGTTTTCATGTCTCGACAAGCGCGTCAATGTGTGCCGCGCTACTTTACAAGCTACCACAAGTAATCTTTCTTACTTCTGCTCTTGCGCTCGTACTGATCAGACGTTGGTTGCTCTTGCGTTTACTTGTGCTCTTGCGATTTGTATTTTGAGTACCGTTCTCTGTACTGTATTTTGTGCTCTTTGTTTTTGAGCTTTTAATTCGATTTGAATTATAATTAATATCTTTTAATTTTGTTTAATTACCAAATATGGAATCCTACGCCATAAACGACAACCTTGTAACCATTTCCCGTCGGTTTGATACTACAGGAACTCACCTCCTTACCGTTCTGGCTGAATATAAAAATTAAATTATGTCTGAAATAAACATCTTAACAGGCTCGGGGGAGTCAAATGGTACATTGCGGTCCAAATTAAATTCACCTAAACAATAAACAACGAAGAAATTACCACTACTCCCTTCTTTCACGGTAAAACTCGACCATTGTTACCTTCCGATTATTTAGATGTACAATACTCTGAAGCTCTTGACAAAATTTTAGAAAGCGTGGCTGTGGGTAAGTCAAGGTAGTGGATGGGTACTTGAAAATGTATTACGCCTAGATATGTTTATTGTAAAATTTCAACCTTTGTACGCTAATTCTTTCATACCCACCCCTAAAAAGAATTGCTCACCCTTCTAAAGGTATTAAAATTATTAAAAATGACGATAATAAATGTTTCCTGTACTCTGTACTTGCTCAGTTATATCCCGATAAACATAGGCGAGTAAGTTATTACAAAAAACTTGAAAATAAATCAAACATGTCTGGTAATAGCTATCCTGTCAAAATTACCGATCTCGATAAATTTTAAAAACTGAACCCTGCCATCTCTGTAAATGTTTTTGGTTTTGAAAAAGATGAAGTGTACCCTTTACGTATAACAAAAGAGAAGTTCAGAGTTCAACACATCAACTTACTGCTACTGACTCTACTTCCCACTACTGTTTGGTTACAAACTTGTCCCGACTTTTAGAACACTTGACTAAATACAACCCATCTTCATACTACTGCAACAACTGTCTACACAGATTTTGGACTAAAGACTTACTTACTAATCACTTACCTCTGTGCTCACCCCACGTTGCACAAAAGACTAGACTACCAACTGACGGCGAAAAACTTATGTATTTTAAAAACTATACACTTACTCACAAAGTCCCCTTCACTATTTACTGCGACTTTTAATTTTTTTTTTTACCTATCTCTACTACAATTAACGACTCTACTACTTCACATACAACAAACACTGCCCATCACGTCCCTTCTGGCTTTTGCTATGTAATCATTGACAGTGATGGCAAACCAGTAAAACAATCTAAAGTCTACAGTGGGCTCGATGTTGTAGATACCTTTCTAAATTGTTTGATTGAGGAGTCTAAAAATCTCTTACCAATTATTAATGAAAAAAATCCGATTAATATGTCTCCATAAGACAAAATTATTTTCAAAAATGCTTCCACTTGTCACCTTTGTCAAAGACCTTTAGATGGAGACAAAGTGGCTAATCACAATCATTTAACAAGACAGTTCTTGGGACCTGCTCATAACTCTTGCAATTTAAACTATAAAGTTCCTAAACACATTCCAGTCTTTTTCCACAACTTGCAGGGATACGACTGCCACCACTTGATCCAAGGGTTAGGCAAATTCAAAAAATAAAAACTGTCATGTATCGCTACAACTGGTGAGCGGTACATTTCAGTCACCCTTGAGGCATTACGACATTTGGACACGCTCCAATTCTTAAATGCTTCTTCGGATACACTTGTATCCAACTTAGTTTCTGACGGGGCTTCCAAATTCAAAATTTTGCATCAGTGTATGACCAATACAGACTTACTCTTACGAAAAGGTGTCTTTCCATATACTTACATGACAGACGTAACTAAATTTAACGAAACCCAACTTCCTCCCAAGGAGGCGTTCTACAACGACTTGACTCAAACACATATATCTAACGAAGACTACATACACGCACAGACCATATGGACTGCTTTTAATATGACAAGTATGAAAGAGTACCATGACTTATACTTGTTGACTGACGTACTATTACTTGCCGACGTGTTTGAAAATTTTAGAACTACTAGTATGACTTACTACGGTATTGACCCATGTAACGTGTACTCTGCCCCCGAACTTGCATGGAACTCCATATTAAAAATGACAGACGTTCGTCTTGAATTACTTACTGACATAGACCAACACCTGTTTGTTGAGTCTGGGATCAAAGGTAGTGTCTCCATGATACCCAACCGGTACGCCCAGGCCAATACCCCTTACTTACCCGACTTTGACTCATCAAAACCGACTAAATAATTACTTTATCTCGATTGTAACAACGTCTATGGGACCAGCATGTCGGATAGACTCCCAGAGTCTGACTTTAAGTGGATCGACCCTCAAGAAATTGACTTTACAAAAGTACCCAACGACTCTGACACTAAGTACATTTTAGAAGTGGACTTTCACTACACTGACCACTTACATGACTTACATTCTGACTTTCCACTGGCCCCAGAAAGAAAAATAGTTATTGACGATATGCTTTCCCCATACTGCAAAGACTTACTTCATGAACTCAACTACAACCCACCCAAGACAGAAAAACTACTAACCACACTGTGTGACAAAACCAACACCGCACTTTGAAACTTCACATTCAACTAGGACTTGTACTGACCAAAGTTCACAGAGTTCTAAGCTCTAAACAGTCCCCATGGCTAGCCCCATTTATTGATTTCAATACCGAAAAAAGAAAACAGTCTAAAAATAACTTTGAAAAAGATTTTTTTAAACTAATGAACAACGCTACGTACGGTAAATCTTTGGAAAATGTTAGGTCTCGTATTGATTTTAAACTTGTAAATAATGAAAAACAATTGGTTAAATGGACAGCTAGTCCAAGACTCAAGACTTTCTTTGCTTACAATAAAGATATTGTGGGGCTAGCTTTGAAAAAGCAAACCATCTTCTTAAACAGACCGATTTATGTTGGATTTACTGTCTTGGAAATATCAAAATTAATAATGTACAGTTTTCATTACAACTGGTCAATTGCAAAGTATGGGAAAAACATAAAACTTTGCTTGACCATTACAGACTCACTCTTTTACAATTTTTATACTCCTGATGTCTATGCAGACATGAAAAACGAACTACATCTTTTCGATACCTCTGACTACCCAACTACCCACCCATGCTATAGTAATGTAAATAAAAAAGTGTTAGGAAAATTTAAAGACGAGTTGAAATCAAATCCGGCTAGGGAAATAATTGGCTTGAGAGCGAAATGCTACTCTGTTTTCAATTCAGATATAGAGGAAGATAAGGTGGCTAAAGGCGTCCCCCGAGTCGCAATAAAAAACAATTAAAACATCAAATTTATAAAGACTGTTTGCTTAACCATTCGTTAAAAACCACATCTGCTTTAAACATTCGTAGTGAAAAACATAACATTTACACTCAACACATTTAAAAATTATCACTGTCCCCTTTTGACGACAAAAGATAACATTTTAAAAAACGACATCAACACACTAGCATATGGTCACCATTTAATTAGTAAAAAACGAGCTTTAGAGCATGACCATGATTACGTAACTAAAATAATTAAAACTTGAATGAAATATATATGATTAAAACTTACCTTATAAAATAAAAACCACGATGTAAATAAAAAGCATAATAATATCAATACACACAACTAATACATCAAAATAAAACTAAACTCTAAAACTTCTATTAAGTCCATCAACACGTTCCTGTATCTCCAACCTCTCCATGACTGACTGACTGCCACTCCCTTCCCTCACCACTCACTCCTTTCCCGCATCCTGTTCTTATCACTTGCACTAATGGCGCCAATCGGTTCACTTGCTTCTCTTGCTGCAGTGGAACTTCGTAAAACTTTTAACAACTTTTATGAAATTAAACAATTAAACCTTCCAAAATCAATCCAACAGTACTTGATATAAATTTACTTTTGCGAAAAACACGGCCCACCACAGTATCACTTTGAGAACGCGAGGCTGGACACCTTCCTAAATTGGCCAGGACCTTTCCTCGATCCTAATGTAATGGCAAAATCCGGCTTTTACTATTTAAATTATAGCGACGCAGTTCGCTGTTTCTCATGTGGTGTCGAAGTTGGTAAGTGGGAAGAGGGTGATGTTCCATTTGATGATAATAAAAAGTTCTCCCCACACTGCAAGTTTGTTAATGGCCTACCTTTAATTCAGTTTGCTGGTAGAGATGTTTGTGGAAATAACTAAACCCTTTTACGGCCTGAATGAGATTGATTAGCTGACTGTGGTACCTTTCCAGCAACTGTACGAATGTGGCTCTGGGGTGTAAAAACCCGTATCCAAAAGCGAATGTATGTGCTCTTCAGGTATGACTGAATGAGTGTGTGAAAGGGTTTAGAATTGGCAGGAAGGCAGTAAACTTTATTTCTATTATTTTTATGGTCGATTGCCAACGTATGGAGCGAGGATGGGGCTCGAAAAAAAAATTAATTGTTAAACATTACCTACATTCTTCCATTATTCCACTATGAGTGTAAGAGAGCAGATAGCAAGGGAGCTACATGCTCCAGTTAGAAAACATTCCCTACTAGACCTGTAGAAGTTAAGGGTATACAAGACTTGTTCCAAGCTGACTTGGTTGAAATGATACCCTATTCCAAACAAAGCCAAGGGTACAAGTACATCCTAACAATAATAAATTGTTTTATCAAATACGCCTTTGCTGTTCCATTAAAAGACAAGACTGGCCCAGATATCGTTAAAGCCATTACACCCATATTAAAGTTGAATAAAATGAAACACTTATAAACTGATGCGGGTAAAGAATTTTACAACGTAGAATTCACTAAGCTAATGAAAAACATGGTATAAACCATTACTCGAGCTACAGTGATAAGAAGGCGTCCATCGTAGAGCGGTTCAACCGTAGTCTCAAATCATTAATGTGGCGAAAGTTCACGGAGCAAGGTAAGTATCAGAGGGTCAAAGTACTACCTTCCCTGTTGGAAGAGTACAACACAAGAATACACAAAACTATTGGCATGGCTCCAAGTCATGTGAACAAAAGAAACGAAAACATAGTCAGAAAAAACATTAATAAAAACAGACAAAAATACAAAAAAATGGAAGTCCCTACACCAACCCAATAATCAATTTTTAAAAAGTGTTTTACATAAGGAAATTGGATACTTTGTATTTGATGAAAACACTAAAGTCTTACCGCCTAAAGAAGCTAAAAATAACTCTATTATGATCTTTGACGGCATTGCGTGTGAAAAACACGATAATATACGCAACTACTTTACCATGGGCCGACATAATAACATTGATTCCTTTTATATAGGACAAACCTACAGTAGGATACCCAAACAGTTGGTGAGAGATAATACAAACTTGATTATTTTATTCAAACAGGACGAAACAAATCTCAAACATGTGTACAATGACCATGTAAATACAGACATGACTTTTGAAAAGTTTAAAGAAATGTGCACTTTAGCTTGGAAAGATAAGTACAGTTTTATCTGTATTAGTAAGGATTGTGAATTAGATAAAGGAAGATACAGAGTTGGTTTTGACAAGTTTCTAGTCTCGTAATATAAATGCGGCCAACTTTAATTTATAACAACAGTTAGTGACTGGCTACAAAATGGTACGCTTCTACTATTATAACGACATTGCTCAGTTTAAGAAACCAGAGTGTAAGGTAAAGACACGTATAACTTCAAATTTATGCACAAACTATTATGCGGATAAGAAGAAGTTTCGTGGAAATTATTGTAGTAGAAATTTGAATAAATTTAACAACAGGTGTTGGAGACACAAACATACAATATTACAAACACCTGTGGTTGTACTACTAATGATATCCTCGAGTGATCGATTTTTTAATCGTAACATTTGGGAAATGTTTCTAAGTAAGTGCAAGGAACAAAAATTAAACATTCAGTTAGTGATTTATCACAAGGAAATGTTAAACTGTACGGTGAGACAACCTCAAAATTTCTTAGACCGTTCCCCGATATATTTGGCTATACTCTTGAAACATATCACGGAGATATTAAACTATACACAGATTTACTTAAAAATGTTAGAATATGGATGTAAAATTCCACACGCCACTAGGTGTATCGTACTAACAGAGAGATCTATTCCAATTAGATCACCGATGAAAGTTTATAATACGGCAATCAATTCAAAGTGTAACATATTCGTAGCATATAACGTAGCATTCGGGTCTCAACCACCCAACCTACCCACAGGTCCGAGAGGTAAACCGTATCCAGCTGTGAATAATTTAGCGTAAAGGTTATTCACCGTTGATTTTCTTAACCCGCGATCACTCGCGCTACGGAAGGTTACGCGTTCGCTCGCGTGGTGAGAATATTTCTCTATTTTTAGAACGCTTGAAAAATTGCAATATATTGTGTTTAACTTATATAAATACACTGTCATATACTAATTATGTTCCTTAAGTTACTTATTAAGCTTGAATATATTAAAAAGGATGAAAATGGAACACTAGTACTTACTTTTTTTCTCTTTTATTCTGTACAGAAAATTATTTTTGAAAACAAGTATACATTATAAAAAAAAGTAAAAAGCTGCGATCAGTTCATACCATTACTCACTATCGTCACTGACGTAGCAGCTGGCAAATACGACGTTGTTTTTTTTTTACATGTTCTTTACATAATAGTATCTTGCAGCCGACACATCGATTTTGAGTGTATCTGTTTTTCTTAGCAGGACAGATGTCACATTTAGCCTTTGCACCCTCTCTACGATGACTCTGAGTAGATGAACTTCCTGTAATCTTCTGGATTTTTGTTCGTAATGGAACTGACAAGCTCGGGATGGATGCCCTCTGATCAATTTGGGGTTTTATTAGGTGTTGGCAAGTTCTTTTAAAAATTCTTCTTTCAAGTTTTCTGCTTGTGTTAAAATGGTACAATATTTGGCCGTGATTGTTGCCAGGTTTAAAAGACCACAAAAGCAGTGAAAGGCCACCTGTGACTTACTTACTCTTGTGACGGAGTATTCACTTTTCATTCTGTCAACAACGTCAATGCCACTTTTTGTTTCATTATAAAACGTTATGATATCAGGTTTAAACTGCTCGCCTGTAGAGGAATAAATTGCGTCGTCTTTATGCATTGTTGAGAGCATGATGACATTTTTCTTGGTTTGTTTGTCAGGAATGTATGACAATATTGATTGGGTTGTCTTCCGAAGGCAAATATACTACTGCTTCTCGGACGACCTTTTATATTAGTTATTTCATGTGGTAATTCGGACTTGTTTTTTCTTACTGTTCCTACAACTGTAGTCCGGTAATTAGTGTACAGGTCATTAGCCAAGGGAACCGATGTATAAAAATTATCCATTGTAAGGTTCTGACCTGCATTTAGTATAGGCTGGGCTACTCTCTTTACTACGGATTGTACATCGTTATCAATTTTGAATGGTCCATTAGGCTACGTTCCAGCATGAATTTCCATGTTAACGGTAAAGAAGGTCTTAGCATCTGAAACTGCGTAGATTTTCATTCCATACTTTGAAGGATTGTTTGCGATGTACTGTCGAAAACGACAGCGGCCTCTAAAAGGCTCAAGCATCTCGCTAATGGTACTAAATGCACCTACATTATATGAACCCTTACACTGATCTACAAATTCTGTGAAAATGTCCCTTATGGGAGCCAAGTTGTCTAGCCTTTTTCTCTGGGCCTGCTTGCTTTGTCATCAAAGCGTATTGCCTGAACGAGTGTGTGAAATCTCCTTTTCGACATTGTAGAGCTAAATATTTCCGGAGCTGTGCCATCGTCAGACCAAAGTTCGGCAATGTTTAAATGGTTGCCTTTTTTTAGGCCTATTAGATACAATAACCCGAACAAAGCTAACTGTACTTTTATTGGCTAAAGCTAAAGCTACTTTCTGTTTTATCTGTAAGAGGACAAACCCTTAGACCTCGGGAATAGTTGTTCTTCAATGAATCTAACTTCTGATTTGTACAAAATACAATTCTTTCTATTATATTATCTGTTACAAATACTTTCCAGCAGTCAACGATTTCTGTTTTATCTTGATAACCTTGTTTTATACAAGGAAGTCTCTGCACAATATTTTGAGATGCTGTCCTAGTTTGTTTTGATTTGTGTGCTTCCCACACTGTTCCATCTTTACCATAATAATATACGCCACCTACTGTTGTTACGTACCTCATTTATGGTTCGAAATTCTTGAGGGTTACCAGCCAAGGATCGTTCAGATTCTGCACCACTTTGTTCAGAGTTTGAATCATGTTCACTTAGACCGTCTGAATCGGAAACTACTCCACCATCAAAATCACTATTTTCTTCTTGAAGCCACGAAATAATGTTTTTTTCACGTTCTTCATTCATTTTTACAATTTATACAACTAAAAACACAAATATATAAATATATACATTCTATTTACATTTTATTTACAAGAAAATACACAAATTAAAAGATAACATGAGAATAATAAAAAAGAATGGAACACTGATACTCGATATAACAATAGCGCGGTAACTCGCGTGGTGAGAAAAACCTCCTGGACAGTGACGTGACCGCTCGCGTGGTGAGATTACTACTAGACGCGTGACAACGCTGTCTTCTCCCCTCCACTACAATACCCCCACTCACCAACTTAAAAATGTTAGAATATGGATGTAAAATTCCGCACGCCACTAGGTGTATCGTACTAACAGAAAGAAGTATACCGATAAGATCACCGATGAAAGTCTACAAAAGAGCGTTAAGATCAAATTGTAACATATTTGTAGCATATAACGTAGCATTCGGGCCTCCACCACTCAACCTACCCACAGGTCCGAGAGGTAAACCGTATCCAGCTGTGAATAATTTAGCGCAAGGATTATTCACCGTTGATTTTCTTAAAACACATTGCCTACAGTCCCGTCACATTGTTCTAAATTCGGAATTACTTTAAACAATACTGGAGTATACACAGGCACTGACCGCAATCTACTTAATAAATGGAGAGTGTTTACATCAGCAAACTTGGATGAATTTTGGTTACTAAACTCTTACATACTACACATAGTTAACGAAAAGAGACCGTTATATAAGTTAAAGTCTTTAATGGAGAAGTCCAATGTTAATGACAACTACACTATAGCTGAAGTACCTGAGTGGTGAGGTGGTTCCAAAAGAACCTATATATTTAAAGACAAAAACAAAAAAGTGCTCATTCCAGTGTCTGACCTCACGCAGACATATTACAAGGGACTCGGTAATAGAGTTTCTTTAGTGGAAGTATTAAGATGTATTAGAAGACATAAAAAGAGGGCATTATTTTTTAGGCAAGTTGAATTACCGTAAAGAAATAGGTTAGTGTTTTATATTCCCAAGGAAATGCTTAGAGATTGTCGTGGTGTTGTAGCTATGCTTTTAGCGCAGTGACTAGCCTCTGTGGTTACCCGCGTCCTGTAGTAATATCCGGTCATTGTTTGATATTCTTTATGTTACAGTAAAACTCTTTATTATACAAAAGAACAAACTTTGATAATATTCATTTATAAACATGCAACGAAACAGTAAACATCAATCTCTTACGAGAAGAATTGTACAGTTGCAAGATGCTGTTCGCCGCAAGTATCGTGCTTTCAAGTTGGGCAACCTTTATACCGCGCGAAACTTAGAAAAAACAGTACAAACCAATTTAGGACTGAACTAGAAAGAGAACAGAATACGATATAAAAAAACTGAACCAAAGGAAGGAACCTATGAGCCTCAGTGCGGACAAGCAGGATAATTTTAAGCCAGGTACTACATGTCTACGGGGCCCTAAAGACCGTCAGTTTTAATCAAGACAACGCAATTGTTTGAAACATCTTCCCCCTACCCTCAGATAGTCAATTAAATTCAAAGTCCCGACAAAGTTTCACGAGGGCTTCGCAGTACGTTTCAGGAACATTAAACGCATTCTTATCAAACAAAATATACATTTTAAAACTTTTGAAAGACGAGGCCCGGTGTTAAGGATAAAATGGACAATATTTACGGGCCACATATAGACGGTGATAAATTAATAATGGGTAATCAACTGCTTACATTCGACAACGAAGGAAACATTCATTTGAACAATGTACAGTACAGAGGAACCGAAGGTCTTTACGAATTATTATTTAAAAGGCAACCCGACGAAAATTCTGTGCCAGCTGCGTAAAGAGTGTTAAGTCCAAAATTGGTCAAAATGAGTTATTGCTACACCCGCATGCAGAACAATGATATCTACGTTTGTGTAAAGGGTGATAAGTCCAATTTCACATAGTAAACAGGTTATTCACTTCTGTGCCAATGGTATAAGTAAAAAGTGAACAATATTGATTGTGTAAAGTGTGTTTAGTCCATGGTCACATTTTACTCAAACTATACTGCTTAAGGTCTATTTGTGTTTAGTGTGATAAGTCCAAGCAATTTGTGACTTAACACACTCTTCACTAAAGATTTATTAAGTTAACACACTTTACACTATTTAAAGCCTGATTTGAATACTTTAGTTTTCAGTAGTTTGTATTGACCATACTCTGGAAAACAAGCACATAATAATCACATAACCTGATAGTTTGTTGGTTAATGTGAACTGTAGTGTACAGTTAGTTTACCATCATGTCATCAAGATCTAAGCGGGTTTTGGAAATGTGTGGTGCAGGTAAAAGCACAGATGACAACTTCAAACCAGATAAAGAAAGCAAAGGTAAGTATTTTGTTATTATAAATGAGTCGTATAGTTCCAAAACCTGCCTTATCCCAAAAAATCAAAAATTGAGATATTTATACCAAATTACAAATTGGCGTTAGCTCTACAAGTTTCAATTCTTATTTTATTCCAAAAAAAATCTAATCCTGGTTAAAAAAACAGACAAAGTTTGAAGTTTTTTCCAAAAAGGGTCTAATCCACAGCAAGTTTATTCCAAAACCTGCCTTATTTTTTTCATTCCAAAAGCTGCCTTTTCCCATCAGCATTTAACTATAGTAATGAGCACGTATGTTCCAAAACATGTCTATTTATTTTCCTCTCAATCAAAACTTGTGACTATAAAATTGGATTTTTAACCAATGTTATATGATAATAATCATGGGTTTTGTTAAAGGAATTTTAAGCGTTTAGGTTTCCTACACTGATCTGGGGAAAAAAATAAGGAACTCATGTAAGTTTTTGGACACAACTAAAACAATAACAGTGATAGTTCAGTACCTTATACCAGCTTTTGTGGTTTGAGTTTGTTTGTTATGTTTTAACTATTTAATAGCCTAAGATGAATGAAATTAATGAAAGTTTTATCATCCCTCAAGATAGAGGTCGAAAAAGAAAAAGAAACCCAGAAGAATGGACGAAAAATAAACAAAAAAGAGAAAGGTAAGAGCAACATTTGTGCAGTAGCCTAGAACAATTGCAGTTTCTTTATATGACATGTTTATGATGTTTTGATGACTGTTTGATTTTAAAAATATGCCTTCATAACATATTAGAGCAAGGTCTTACGTTGATTGGATCAATCAAACCAATATTTTGAAATAACCTAACCTAACTTTGAAGTTACCATAATCAGTAGGGCCTATGTTTTTTGGCAAGTTCGCCTAGCCTATATCACGATTTTGACTGTTATTAGAGCAAAGTTTTAAAATTAGTTGAAAGTTTTAAATTGAGTTAAAGTTCAAATCCCTTTTGCTGCTAACTTGAACTTAAATAAAATAAAATTCCACGAATTGATGAAATTAATACAGTTGAAAACAACGTGTTATCGTAGGCTCAAGCCTTATTTGACATTTCTACTTACATACGTGTTGTAGTAAGTCTCTTTATGCCTTATTCAATAAGCTACCAGTATAACTGGCATACTATAGAACTTTGGCATATTCGTACTATATAGCCTATTTTTTTCAGATACTCTTCAAAGGGCAATCCAGCCTTCCTGACTGTGGACACTCATCGAAAAGTTTTAAATGCCAGTCATTAACCAAAAGGGACATTAATCATTTTCACAAAATGTTTTACTCATCGACAAAGAAGGTAGTGCAAGATCATCTAATCTTGAAATACTGCACAATTTCTGCACCGCGGAGAAGTCGACAAAAAATCGAAAACAGCTCTAGGAAAGGAATGACAAATACATATTTTGTAAAGAAGGCAACTCATCAGCCTGGTGTGCCAGACAAAATTCCAGTGTGCCAAAAAACTTTCATGTCTATTTTGGGATTAAAAAAACCAGAGTGCAAAATGTGTGTAAGAAACATTTACAAGGTAAAGCAATTAAGGAGAACAGGGGTGGCGACACAAGGTCTAAAAAATCTCAAGCCAAACGTGATGCCATTGACACCTTCCTGGGCAAAATTCAAGTACTTGAGCAGCATTATTGTAGAGGTAGATCTAAGAGAACGTACATTTCTAGTGACTTGAACTTAAACAAGCTGTGAGAATGTACAATTTAAGTTGTGAGGACACATCTTTGAAGTCAAAGAAATCTTTCTTCAGAAATTATGTGAATTTACATTTCAATATTGGTTTTGGTACTCCGGCTGTGGATGCCTGTTCCACTTGCATTCAGCTAAAAGAACAATTAAAGTTAGCAAAAACTGAGGCAGAAAGAGTAAGCATTATGACCCAAATAAGGGTTCATAAACTTCGCGCCAAAGCATTTTTTTCAAATGTTAGGTGAGAGTTCAGAAGATACCATTGTCATGTCTTATGACTGCCAGAAGAACCAAGTATTGCCAAAGGTTCCTGACCAAAAGGCATATTACTCACGTCAGTTGTACTTTTACAACTTCACAGTTGTAGAAGGATCATCTCATGATAAACTTACACTTGATAACACTTTTAGTTATGTTTGGTTAGAATGTGAACACCCTAGAGGGTCAAACGAGATTGCTAGTGCAGTGTTTCATGCCCTAAAATCTAGAGTAACAGGTCCAAATATTAAGAGGGTGCGATTGTTTGCTGACGGTTGTGGGGGCCAAAACAAAAACTCCATGATCATAGGTATGGCTTCAAAGTGGTTGTTGGAAAACGCTCCTAAAAATGTTCTCAAAGTAGAACTAATATTCCCTGTAGTTGGGCATATCATATATGCCTCCTGATCGAGTATTCGCTCTCATTGAAAAAGAAATCAGAAAAAAGGATACCATCATTCAACCTCAAGAGTACAAAGGCATAATCAGCAATTACACTACAATCATTGAGCTTGGGGGAAATGATTGCCCCGTTTCTGACTGGAAAGAAGCAGTCCAGGAAATACAAAAACCACCTGGCAGTTGGCATTTTAAGTTCAATCCATGCAAGAGATTAATTTTAATCAGAAACAAACACCAAAACAAAGTGTTAGTAAGAGGTGAATCACTGTACCGAAGTGACACAGGAAAGTTTATGTCAGTTACAAAAAAAGACAGGTCAGTCAGTGAAATTGTACCTAAGTTGGTAGCTTCTCGTAATTCTGTTAAACTGCCAAACTAAAAGATATAAATGGACTTCTAGAATGTCACTTTGGAATAAATTGGAAAGAAATAAACGATTTGGCTTTCTACGTTGACCTTATTAACAAAGGGTCTGAAGATATTTTGGATGACGAAGAATGTCAACAAGAAGATGGCGGTTTTGAAAACAATGAAGAATTAATCAGAGTTTAAATCAGTGATTTTGTACCTAAGTATCAAAGTAAAGTTTGTTCTTAATTTTAAAGATGACATAAATTTTGTTCCAAATACAGTCTAATCCAGTGGTTTTTATTCCAAAACCTGCTTATTTAGGGGTGTGTTCCAAAACCAGCTTTCTCCATATTTAGCGGTTTTTGTTCCACAAGCTGCCATATCCAAGTTAATTTGTTCCAAAATCTGCCTTATCCAGCTGGGTCTATTCCAAAAACTGCCTTACGCCTAATTGCAATTCCAAAACCAGCCTTATCCATATAAAAATATTTAATTTAAAATTTACTACAGTGTTAAGGGATTTGGGTATTATTTCATTAGATTTTGACGATTAAACATGATTTTTATACATTAATTGGTCAAAGGGTTTGAAAATAATCATAGTGAAACAGAATTTTCTCCCTCCTGTAAAATTGACTTTTTTGGATGAGGCAGCTTTTGGAACTATACGACTCAAATGTAAAATAATTAAATTGCTGATGACTCATTTTTACAATAAAATAATTGTTCAGAAATTAGGCAATATAAAGTAAAATTTTCATTGAATTTATCATTAAAACATTTGTTTCATTGTTTTCTTTTGAAATACGTATATAGTATTTACTGTACTGTACGTAAAGAATAGTTTGTCTAATGTAATGGAATTTCCCCAACATTGTTCATATTATTTTGCATTGTATAAGTCTAGATTGTCTATCGTTCAACTATTAAAAACATGCACGTTTGGCTCAGGGTTAGCGTGATAGGCTCACAGTCTCAAAGTCCAGGATTCGGAACCACGTGGTGGTCGTATACTTTTTGCCATCTGAATAATTCCAATTTAATTTAAATTTTAATCATTAAGCTGTAAATTAAAGATTTATAGTATTTAATTTTTTACAAGTGAAATAATTTTTAAAAATCCACTTAAAATAAGTAAGTTAATCTAAAATTAACAGACACTTTATTGTATTTTTTTCAGACTCAAGTCCTGCCCCAAGCCTGCCACCTGAACTTATGGATCTATTTAATTCTGATGACTCAGATGTAGACAGAGACTACAATCCGGACGAAGACCAGATAGAGGATTCGTCAGGAGATGAAACAGATTTTTTTTGTAAGAGAAGAAAAAAGATGGCGAGTAAGACTTACACTGAAATACTTCCGGCTAAGGTGTTTAATTTTATTAGATTTCTGACGAAGAAGACATAGTGATTTATCCATTGTTTTCAGAAATAAACACAATGTCAGGATTAGTCGGGGAATTTGACAGCAGTGCTGAAACGTGGTCTTCATATGTTGAACGCTCTGAATTGTTCGTTGACTGTAATAGTGTAACGGAAGAGAAGAAAGTGAGCACTTTACTAACTTTAGTTGGTGTCAAAACCTACAACCTACTTAGATATCTGTGTACTCCCAACACGCCATCAACAAAAGGATATAGTGACCTAGTGAAGCTAATCCAGGAACATCTGTACCCAAAACCATCATTTATAACTGAACGTTACAAATTCAGCCAGCGCAACCAGAGAGATGGAGAGTCAGCAGCAGACTACATAGCCAGTTTGAAGAAGCTATCGTCCTACTGCGAGTTTGGAGCATCGTTGAGCGACTACCTGAGAGTTCGTCTAGTGAGCGGCATCAGGAGCGAGTCAACCAAACAGAAACTACTATCCGAGGCAAGCTTAACCTACGACCAAGCAGTGAAGATCATCTGTGCAGCAGAAGCAGCAGAGAAGAATGCGGCTGTATTCACAGTCAGCAGCGGAGGTGATAGAGTCCAGAAGATGGCAGCCAAGCAACACACAGTGAAGAGCGGCAGCCAACACAAAAGTAGTGAAATACCAGTGCAGTGTTTATGTTGTGGCCGATATGGTCATGTGAAAAATCAGTGTAAATTATTTGGTGTAGTGTGTCATAATTGTGATAAGAAGAATCACATTGCCAAGGTATGCAGAGTACCACATAACAGTAAGCAAAACTCTCAATTTACTAACTATAGGCCTAATAGGCAACCTAAGTTTAACTCATTTCATAGTAATAATAATAATAGGCCTAATAAGTATAAAAACAACAAGCTACATAATTTTGTAAATAATCAAGTTGAAGTAGGCCTAGATTCTGAAAATGTTAACGATATTAACTATGCAGAAGATCTACAGAATTGATGTAAAATGAATGAATACAAACGAGAAAGAGTCAGAGTTGACCCAATCAGAATTGTCTATCAGTCGAGATAATCAGAATTGACCCAATCAGTCGAGATAATAAAGTAACTACTTTTGAAATCGACATAGGAGCAAGTGTCACAGTTTGTAGTGAATCTTGGTATAAAAATAATTTAAATTATCGTAAATTACTACCAAGTGATCTAACCCTTAATTCGTATACTAACGAACCAATAATACCTGTTGGTAAAATAAACGTTAAAGTCAGTTATGAAAATATAGATAAAAATCTTGATTTTTATGTAATTAGGTCAGGATTGCATCCATTAATGGGTCGTGATTGGCTTAAAATTTTAGGCGTGGACATCTTTCAAAGAAAAAGAATCTGTAAATGTTATAAAAAGTAAAACTAATTTTGATCAGTTGAAAAATAATTTAATTAATGAATTTCTAGAAGTATTTTCAGACAAGTTAGGCAATTGCTGTGGCGAAGCTGTAAAACTAGTTCTGAAAGAAGAGGCCAAGCCTAAATATTTTAAGCCAAGACCTATACCATTTTCTCTTAAAAATAAAGTTGAGAAAGAATTACAAAGATTAACAGATGAAAATGTTTTGATTCCTGTAAATAGTTCTGAATGGGGCACTCCCATAGTTCCAGTATTAAAAAAGAATGGAGAAATTAGAATATGTGGTGATTTCAAAGTAACACTAAATAAGTAGGCCTATTTAGAAGTAGATAAATATCCTATTCCTAGAATAGAAGACATGTTTTTTAGTTTGCAAAAAGGTACTTATTTTAGTAAAATTGATTTGAGCCAAGCTTACATGCAGCTCAAACTTAATGAAGAGTCACAAAAACTGTGTACCATAAGTACACACAAAGGCTTATTTTCATATTGTAGAATGCCTTATGGTATTTCGTCTGCACCTGGAATTTTTCAAAAGGTTATAGAACAGACTTTACAAGGTTTAGAGGGTGTGACAGCATTTTTTAAATGATTTATTAATTAGTGGCACAGATGTACAAACTCATTTTTGTAGATTACAGGCAGTTTGTAATCGATTAAAAGAAAGAGGGTTTACAGTAAGAAAAGTCAAGTGTCAGTTCTTTTCAGATATAATAGAATATCTTGGATTTAGTATAGATAAAGGATTGTATACGTCACAATCCAAAATAGCAGCCATTGTAAATGCCCCTGTCCCAAAGAACGTAACCGAAGTTAAAGCTTTTATTGGTTTAATTAACTATCATGGAAAGTTCATACCAAATATGTCAACCATTTGAAGCCCTTTGTATAGTTTATTAAAAAAGATGTTGTTTTTAACTTTAACGAAAGTTGTCTCAATTCATTCAATTCAGCCAAAGAAGTATTAACCAAAGCACCTGTGTTAGCTCATTATGATCCGGAATTACCTGTAAAATTAGCAGTAGATGCTAGTTCAACTGGACTAGGGTGTGTGTTAAGTATCATTACTAAAGATGGTATAGAAAAACCAGTAGCCTATCATTATCGCACTCTATCCCAAGCAGAATGTCAATATTCACAAATTGACAAAGAGGCAATAGCAATAGTATATGCTGTTAAAAAATTTAACCAATACTTGTATGGCCGTATTTATTTTGTGTACAGATCATAAACCCTTATTAAGTATTTTTGGGCCGAAAAAAGGTCTACCAGTGTTTGCAGCCAGTAGAATAAAGAGATATGCTCTATTATTGTCAGGTTACACTTTTGATATTGTGTTGATTTGACATGAACTGACCCATTCAATATGTAAAATCTGAGAAACATGGTAATGCTGACGTTTTATCACGCTTACCATTGCCTACAAAACACACTGTAAAATATAGATGAACCAAAATGGAAAGGTACATATTTGCATTGTATTGTTGAAAGTTCTGTTCCTTTAACATTAGAGGAGGTAAAAAAGGAAACACAAAATTACCCTATTTTAAGTAAAATTTACAACTACATTATGTATGGATGGCCAAACCATGTAGGGGAGGAAAATTAAGAGTTGTTACCGTACTTCCAGAGGAAGGATGAACTAACAGTTGAGCATGGAATTGTTATGTGGGGATATAAAGTGGTAATTCCTAGTAAAATGCGTAATTATATACTAAATGAGTTACATGCAAGTCATATGGGAATTGTAAAAATGAAATGGTTTCCAAACATTGATGAAAGTATCGAAGCCCTTGCTAACAGTTGTTCATCTTGCCTCATGTTAAACCTAACAAAAGCCAATTGCATGTGTGGCACTATCCATCTAAGCCATGGGAACGATTACACGTAAATTACCTAGGCCCTTTTAAAGGTAAAATGTACTTAATCATAGACGCACATACAAAATGGTTAGAAGCCTTTGAAGTTAATTCTACAAGCGCTAAATTAGCCATAGACAAGTTAAGAGAGCTGTTTGCTAGATTTGGGATCCCAGTCGCTTTGCATAGAACAATGGCCATTCACATCTTTAGAGTTCAAACAATTTATGCAGTAAATGGTATAAGACATACATTCTCACCTGCTTATCATCCTCAATCAAACGGACAAGGAGAGAAAGCTGTCAAGTATGCAAAACGTAAATTAAGGTGTGCTTTCCAAGATAACGTTGATGTTAACATTGCGTTAAATAGAATTTTGTTTGATTTGTCTATTCATAGCACAACTAATGAAACTCCAGCTAAATTAATGTTTAATCGTCCATTAAGATCATGCCTTGATTTACCTAAACAGAACTGTACAAGTCAAACAAGATAAATCAAAAGAAAATTGTAGGGGTAGTAAAGTTAGATACTTGTACCCTAATCAACCTGTCCCTTATAAAAAATTATAGATCTAAAGACAAGTGGATTGAAGGCAATTTTGTAAAACAATTAAGTAATGTCATGTATTCTGTCATGTTGAAGTCTGGTATTGTTTGGAATAGACATATCGATCAGTTGGTAGGATTGAATAGTAATACTGTACACAATGATGACATAGTCACTCCACTAGATATGCAAATTATTGACAGAGAGTTAAGGAACCAGATTAGAATTCCTAACCATTCCCATACATCTACTAATGACGTCAACAGGTCAGCTAAAAAACCAGTCCCGACCACTCCACAACGTCACAACCCCCAGCGTCATACAACTCCTGAAGATGTATGTCATCACCCCATCCACTTACACCCATCATGACTCCTATTCCTTCTACCATTGTTGATACTAGTAGAAGATACCCTTCTAGAATTAGAAAGCCTGTCGAAAGACTTAACTTGTAAATATACTTTTAGATTTAATTCATGTTAATCATTATGTTTGTATCTTAAAATGTTTTATTACTTGTCAGTTAAAATGTGCCAATTTGAAATTTGTAGTTCTCATTTATTATGTGATTAGTAGCCTATTTAATATTGTTTAAAATCATTAATTTTAAAATTATGTTTGAATTTTTCAAAGAATTGGAAAGGAGGAATGTTATGTATCCACAATGTTACATTATGTAATCACTAACTAACCATATTCATTATTAAATATCTTTTATAAATAGTTTAAACTCTATGTAGTACTATCACACACTCAAAATATAACAGAAATACAAAATTACCTAAGCCACAGAAATAGGGAAAAATTAGGGAACATTCAGAACACACTCAAAACGCAGGATAGGCCCAAGACAAGCATCCTCACCAAACCAGCCCTACCAACCGAAAGTCCAACCCGATCCCCAACAAATGGCCCCTAATCCCAAGAAAAATAGAAAGGTTAAAAGCAACACTGAAAACAAGGAACTCGGGAAAAGCAACCAAGAATTCGAGGATAGGCCTATAGTAAATCAAATATGCCTCTGTGCAATTTGCAATAAGGAAATCAATGACAATGACAAGGCAACACACATTAATTGATATTCAATAATAGTTTTGTGAACTACAATACGTTCTTCGTTATGTATTGAAATTGTCGTGATCTGCCATGCATTTAACATTGTTCAATGATGTTGTTAACACACATTAATTGATATTCAACAATATTTTTGTGAAATACAATACATTCTTCATTATTCTATGAAATTGTCGTGATCTGAGATCTACATACATTCAACGTCGTTCAAAGATATTATATACCATGCATTCATTCTCATTTTATGATATTGTTGTGATATGCCATGCTTTCGTCGTTATACAATATTTTGTATGTACTTTACCGACCTTTCATCGTTATTCAATCATTTTGTTGTGATATACAAGCATTTATCGTTATTCAATGCCATTTCTGATCTACAATGCATTCAACGTTGTTCAAGTATTTTTAAATAGCCAATAATATGTTTTTGACCAAATGT
The DNA here is from genome assembly GCA_035578905.1 of Stictocephala bisonia. Taxonomy (NCBI): domain Eukaryota; kingdom Metazoa; phylum Arthropoda; class Insecta; order Hemiptera; family Membracidae; genus Stictocephala; species Stictocephala bisonia. The sequence continues at coordinate 229 of JAQJVL010003557.1, read as the reverse complement.
ACGATTATAATGACGGTATTTTGCGGCTTGTTTAGCTGTTTGAATAAAGATTATTTTCTTTTTTTCAATGATATTGTTGTTTTATGATATTGTGTTTTTCTACCGTCCTTTCATCGTTATTCAATTAAATTGTTATAATCTACCATGCATTCAACGTTGATCAATGGTTCTAATGTGATCTACCATGCATTCGAACCAATATGTGTTTTGACAAACGTTGCCTTGTCCG